>PVIH01005145.1:55000-128460 GCA_004025045.1 Sigmodon hispidus | reverse complement strand
AAAAAATAAAAAAAAAAAAAAAAAATAAAAAAAAAAAAAAAAAAAAAAAAAAAAAAAAAAAAAAAAAAAAAAAAAAAAAAAAAAGAAAAGAAAACATTTCTGTACAGCAGAAGAAATACCCAGCAGAGTGCAACAGCCCACAGAACAGGAAGAAATCTTTACCAGCCCGACTTCAGAGCAGGGACTAATATATCCAGAATTTACAAAGAACTGCAGGCTTAAGTACCAAGGAAGTAAAACCGCCAATCAGCAAATGCCACATGAAACATAAACAGCCAAAACTATATTTAAAAGAAGGTCTAGGTACGGTGGCATACAACTTGTTTTTGTTTTATTTGAGATAGGATTTCTCTGGATAATGCTGGCTGTCCTGGAACTTGCTCTGTAGACCAGGCTGGCCTCAAACTCAGATCCACCAGCCTCTGCCTCCCGAGTGCTGGCATTAAAGATGGCATAAAGAGGTAGGTGGATCTTTGAGGCCTGGTCTACACTGCAAGTTCCAGAATAGGCAAGGCTACATAGTGAGACCCTGTCTCTAAGAGGAAAAAAAAAAAAAAAGAACAAACAAAAAAAGCATTCAACATTTCTAGTCATCAAGCCATCAGAGAAATGCATATGAAAGTTACTTTTAGAAACTTCCTCATCCTGGTCAGAATGGCTGTCATCAAGAAATCTGACCATGGGCCAGACGATGGTGGCTGTTCGCCTTTAGTCCTAGCACTTGAGAGGCAGAGGCAGGTGGATCTCTGAGTCTGAGGCCAGCCTGGTTTACAGAGTGGGTTCCAGGACAGCCAGGACTGTTACATAGAGAAACCTTGTCTCAGAAAACCAAAAAGAAAAAAAAAAAAAATCTGACCACAAATATCAGAGAGGATTTTTGGAAAAAAAGGAACCTTTATTCACTGCTGGTGAGGGTGCAAATTAATATAGCCATTATGAAAATCAGCTTGGAGATTCCTCACAAATTAAAAATGGAACTACCATATGACCCAGCTGTCTCCTCCCTCACCTGAGAGATTCTCCCATGATCTGTATTCACTGCAGCAAAGAATTGGAATCAAACTAGTTGTCCATCAACAGATGAGCGGATAATGAAGACCTGGCACATATAAAACTTGAATACTATTTTGAAGAAAAATGAAATCACAAACTTTGCAGAAAAAAATGAATGGTCTTAGCATTTATAATTATTAAGCAAAGTGACCCAAACTCAGAAAGGAAAAAAAAAACAAAAAACAAAAAAAACCAAGCCCTGTTTGCCTTCATATGCAGATCCTAGGCCATAATGTGTGTATGTGTGCAAGTAAACAAATTCATATATGTATAATGTGGAAAGAACAAGAAAGGACAGTTAAAAAGGGCAAAATCTCTTAATAACACATCTATAAGAGATTTCGTGCAAGGCCTTTCAAAGAATCACACATTTTTTTCTTTCTTTTTTGTTTTTCAAGACTTTGTCTGTGTAGCCCTGGCTGTCCTGGAATTTGCTCTGTAGACAAGGCTGGCTGGTCTCAAACTCACAGAGATCCTCTGGCCTCTGCATGTGCCCTTGATGGACCATGCTCACATGTGATTTCACAAAGGCCATTGACACACTAGGGGATCTGAATTGTAAATTATGTTTTGCATTGAACACTCCTGCAGGGTATAGCTCTTTTATTTAATGAATACTAAGTTTGTATTCATTAATCAAGAATTTTAATTGTCCAAATAACAATGTGAAGGTAGCTAAAAAGTATGTTGATAATAATCCTAATTTTGGAATAATTTCTGAGAATGCTTTGGAATAGTAATTTATTGCATTTGAACCTCAAAGAGTAACATGCTGGGAATTAAGAAATACTCAGAAACCTGATATTTTCTACTGTATGTTATAATTCTAAAATGTATCACTGTTGCTGAATAAATGAACTTTTTTTAATGAAGAAAAAAGAATGAGGTTTTAAGGACTAGGGAAATCAGTCAGTGAAGTGCTTGCCATTGCAAGCATGAGGTCCTGAGTTCAAATGTACAACACCTACATAAAGTAGACATGGTGTTTGTCTGTAATCCCAGCCCTGAGTGGTGAAGTCACATGGATCTCTGAAGTCTGCTTGTCAGCCAGGCTAGCAAAATTGATAAGTTCCAGGCTCAGTAAGGAGTGAAGGGATATGGAGGAAGACACCCACGAGGTTGACCTCTGTGTTGTAACTATACCTCTGTCCAGACCTTTCCCTGGGACAGTAAACTTCTTAAGGGTTATATCACCGGTTTAATTTGTCCCTCGGTCACCAGCTCAATGTGAAGTGCACCAGGAACATGGTGGCTTTGGGGCCACCTTTGTTCCTATAGAGGAAGATGCTGAGTGGTTCTAAGGAACCCAACCACCTGTGAGTCTGGGGGGGGCCAGAGGGACCTAACCTCAGCTGGATGACACCAGTTGTGGGAATAAAGTCCCAAGAACATTCCATAAAGCAGTCCATTGCCTTCCCTCTGCCCTGCATCTGTTCCCCTGGTGGGGGTCTCTGTCTCTGCTGGGTTTACCCATCCAGGACAAAGAACTCACCCAATTAGACCAGAAATTTCCTTCAATTCTTTGTGATGAGGCAGTAAGGTCCATGAGGTAGGCAAGGGAACACCATCCACAGGGGTGGTGCAGAGTGACCAACTGTCCTCCAGGCCTCTTGAGTCCCCCACAGCATCCTGCTGTAACCCTGAGAGAGGTCTAACGAGCGAAGCTTACAGCCAGGAGGGATGGATTTGGGTCCAGGAGTTTTCTTTTCTTTGGTTCCCAAGGAAAGCAGCCAGAAAGGAATGTGCCAATCATGGGTTTCTGGGCCAGGTTGCTCTACCCATTCATGATCTGTCCAGGACTTCTGGAGCAGGAACCAGGCTGGTGCTACACTTCAACTGGGCAGGCTAACTTGCAGCCAAGAAAACAGCCACACTGCCTGCCCTCTCCTTTAGAAAGGAAGGATTCCTTCCATCAGCTGCCCACCCATCAAGTCATCCAAATGCCAGATGTGAGAACTCACATACCACATCCAAATCTGACTGCAGGGGCCTGCTCTGCTTATTTATTTACTTATTTTCAATACTGGAGATTGAGCCTAGGTCCTTCTGTATGGTAAGTAAGCACTCCCTTGCTAAGCTGAGCACCCCAGTCTAGAGTGCTATTCTGCTATTCTGATAACAATATTCTGCTGAACTCAACAAGGACCATAGGCTTCAGCTTTCTGTTATTCTAACTCATCAGATTCAAAGTAACATCAGACAACCCTGGAGTCTGTGCCAGGAACCATCCAACTCTTTCTGGGGGCTGCATCCCAGGCACAGTATGCTAGAAGATGCAACCCTCTTCAGCATCCCAGGCAAGAGTATGCTAGACATGGTATACTCGGGCTCTCAGCCACTCTCCTGGAATGTGGGTGCATGGGCAGGGCCTACCTTGGTCCTTGGCCTGGTAGTTGTTGCAGGTCTCATCAGGGATACCGTGCTTATGAGCATACTCCCACACCGGAAGGTCATTGCCTCCCTCACAGGAGCCAGCATTGCCACAGTCGATGACGTTCTGTACAGAGAGCAGGATGGAGGGCCACTTGCCTTTTCTCTTGATGTTGATTCGGTCTGCAAGAGTCAGCACCTTGGTCAGCACCACCCTATCTCCCCAAATGCACACACAGGTCCTCCTGTAATGGAGGCCTCAACTCAACTGTGTCTTCAGAGACTGCTCTGGTCTTCCTTAGCACCATGATGTCTGTGTGTGTCTTACAAGTGTCCTGAGGCAGGGCCAAATCTGGAGAACCTAAGAAGCACCCATTCCCTCCCTACAGGATGGCGACAAAACCACCACCTGTGTGAGGAGGCTAGAGACACCAGATACGGACCATATAGAGAAGGCTGGCATAGACATCTCCAGGGAGCCAGGTGAGTCCCATTGAGGTGCCAGACATCAGTGTTCATGTGCTAGGACCATCACAGCATCTACCAGGAGATAGCTGACCTATATCCTAGAAAACCATCTTGCTCTTCACTCTCAAGCTACATTGCCACCACCCCCCCCAGCCTCCTGCCTTAATGTCAAAGCTTATCTTTGGTTCCCCTCCATCCTATGGACTTCAGCTCTCAGTCACCTCCCATACTCTGTGCCATCTAACAGCACAGAACCTTCTAGAACCACCCCCTCATACCCTGCACACACACACTTGACCTCGGAGAGCATATCACTGAAAAACTCAAAAGCAGGCCTTGTCTTGTCATCATTTGGACCCATCATCTGCACCCAGAATGTAGTTCTCGCTGTACAGCTGGCTCCCAGCTGCCAAAGGCACATGGGCACATCCATCCCATCCTGTCTCCCCCTACCACCCGCTCCCTGTAGCCTCCCTTCCTCTATATCCTTAGCAACAGCTCACCTCTAATGAAGGGCACCCTCAAGCCTACAGGCCTGCCTTTCCTGGAGTCCAATCCAGGGACCTAGGACTCCACTCCTTGTCTGGCAGTATGAGGTGGGATCCACCACAGCCTGTATGTCTCTTTGGCCTCTCAAGACACTCTAGTCAAGGCTCCTATCTCAACACCAGCCATCCATTCTAACCCTTTTCTACCCTCATCTGTGGGGTTAGCAGAGGAGCCACTCCAGCTTTCCAGAAGTGCTTGGGCTGTCTCTTCTGCATTCAACCATAGCAGTGTGTTTCTGGAGGTTTCCTGAATGCCCTTTCCTCCTCTTCTCAGGTCTTTCCCTTCTGGTTACCTCAGCTAAGGCCTAATGGCAGTGGCTGGCTGGATAGGCTCAGGCCTGGCGTATCTGACGTAATACCTAGTTCCAACCTGACCAACTGGCTTCTTAAACAATCTGCAGGCTTCTTGAAATGGCCCTTCTACAATATCCACTCTGCCTCTTCTGACTTGGCCTCCTTTTCATTATAACAAAAGGACCTTGTCATTGGTCTGAGTGGAATCATGAGATAGTGTCAAACACAGAAATACAATGGGACTCAGGTTTAACAGACACATTCTGAACATCTCTTGTCTGAGAGCAGACAGGAGCCAGGGTGCTAAGAAAGACATCACCTAGTTCCTTCTTAAGGACTAAAGACCAACTTAAGGACCTGTGACCAATTTATGGGAGGGGCATAAGGTGAGTCAGATAACCTTGAAGCTTTGGCCTGAGTATCCTCAGGGGAAGGATGACCTGAATGTCTGGGTCTAGAGGCATCAGGAATGCAGATCAGCAGCGGTAGCAGACAGATACAAAAGTGAGTCTAGGAAAAGGTCACAACTGGAAACACAGAGCTCAGAAGTGCAGGAAGTAAGAAAGCCAAGAGCTATAGAGGGCTGGGGGGCTCCCTTCACCCAGTGGCAGGAGGCGTGGGTACACTGGCTCATGAGTCTCAGAACTGGTACAGGGTAGAGTGGAAATGAGGCTTGTGAAGGTTGGGGGGGGGACGGGGGCTCCAGATAACCCAGCAGGAGCAAGCAATGGGGCAGTGAGGGCTGGGTGGGCCAAGGGGCGACTGAGGAAGAAATGAAGATGACCTCCTATGACGAGGTTAGGCAGCCTCAGAGAGAGAGAGAGAAGTTTGGATGCTTAACCATCCAGAAATGGGGAAGAACAAACTGGTGCCACTGGTGCCCCCACCCCTGGCACGTGGCCAGGGCCCTGTGGAAGTCCCCCTTTGCTGTCTACTTAGAGAAAGAGGAAGCAAGGCCTTGCCTACTACTGACAAAGCTGTCAGAGATTTAAGAAGAAAAAAATGAAGCAGCTACGTTCCCAGAGGCATCCCACCTAGTGATGGGATGATGCCACCTCAGTAGGACCTAACACCCATCTAAGAGGTCCCAAGGCCTAACAGCCTCCGCCACCCTCCTCATGTACCCACTCCACAGAGATGCTGACCCCTCTGCTCCCCATCACCCTCACCACACCCTGCGCTCTAAGAGGGTCTTTTCACTTCCCTACCACCAGCCTATGACTGCATTCCTAAGTGCTCTGGACTTTGCTCTGTCTGCTATGGGCCTTCCCCCTACGTGACAAACACCTCTGACCTGCCTGGGTCCTCAGGCCACCTTCCTTCTTCCTCGTTCTCAAGGGTCAGCAATATGTCCCAGACCCCAGACGTGACTCTACAACGTGACACAGCTACACCTGGCTGGCTCTGGAGTACAGACTGCACCCTTGGTCAGGAGCCCCTCACTCAAGAGACTGTGCAAGCTGATAGGCTGAATCCCAGCTGTCACTCACCTCACAACGGAGTCTTCTGACCTGCATCCTAATATGGGAGAGCCAAGTGGGAGCCTATATAAATCATCTCACCTTGCTAATCCTCAACCCAGGCTCCACCTACAGCAGGCCAGGCCAGAAAGATACCACATCAAGGACACTCCCAGCCAGGAGAGCTCCGACGTTGGTTTCCAGGGGCCACCTCTGTAGATAGCAAATTAAGTCCGCATGCTCCAGGCAGAATGGCACTTCTGGCTCCTGCTTCTTCTACCCAGGAAGGACAGAGCCCTCTGAACATGTGGACCTCATTCTGCGCTCTCTTTCTCCTGAACCTTCTTCTTGCCCCTATGGTGGCCAGGCTAAGATTTAAGAGAGAGCTAGCCAATTCAAGCATCCCAAATACCAACTGCTACTGAGAAGCAGTTTCACTTCCCTGTCCTGAATACAGGCTAACAGTTCGGTGATTTTGCAATGCTTCTTCCATCTCAGTGGCTGAAGTCAGAAGTTTTGGGGGAGGGAGGGCACCTAGGACCCACTTGTCACAGGGTTCCAGTCCAAGCCTGTCCCACAAAGACCCTAAGTGGGTCCACAAGAGAGAACTCCAGAATAACAGTCACATCACTCTGGCAGAGGGGAAAACCCAGCCTGAATCCTGGTACAGATTCACAAGGCCCTGCAATCCTGGGCTGTGGCTATCACCTAAAGGCAGCTTGGATGGTAAAGTGCAGCTATCCACCTGGCCAGGGAACTGGCCCTGATCTGGGCTTATCATGGAGCCCTAGATCACTCACCTGCCATAGCACTAGTGCTACCGTGGGCCCAGCAGGAACCACAGTACTGTGGGATGTGCTGGTTCCTGGTGACGCTGGCATAGTTGACACCATCTACATTCCTCCAGTCCCAAGTCTTAGGGAGATCCGATGGGGACAGGTATTCATAAGGCCGGGGATAAGTCCTGGGAAGAGGTTAAGGTTACCGTCATGAAAATCAGCCCTGGAACACATGGGGTCTCCCTTCCCCCACTAGGGCCACAGACCCAGTCTTCCTGGGGTGGGGCCTTCTTCCCTTTCCCCAAATGTAGGAATTTCAGAGGTTGGTCCTTCATCACCAGAAGAGCCACCAGCAGAACCTAGCACTATTGGAAGACAGACTCTGGAATACCCTAGTGCTCACCAACTAAGGCCAGAGAGGTGAGGATTGCCCAGTTTAGCAAACACCAAAGCACCCCGGATGTGAAAATCATCCCAAAATGAAGGGATGAGATTTCCCAGGCCTAAGGAGGCAGGATTGCTCAGAGAGAAGCAAGATTCCAGGTGGCAAGGGGCGCGCCTGGCTTAGAAGTGTACCCTTTTCCTCCCTAGGCACAGCCTTGCGCCCACCTGCGCCCCAGCCCGGTCAGCTGGTCCCCCCGAAGGGGCCGGTAGCAAGTCTGGCCAGGGCGGAAGTAGAGGCTGGCCCGCGCCGCGCTCGCCATCAACAGCATCAGCAGCACCAGCCGCAGCTGCAGCACGGATCCCCACGACGCCATGCTCCTGCTCCCGGGCCTGCTAGGGTCCTGGATCACGCGCCGGACCTTCGACCCCTTGACCTGACCCGGAGACCCACGCGCTCCGGCCGCCCTGCCCGATCCTTTAGGAGGTGCCCAAGTTGGACACACCCCGGAGGCGGGACCTTCTCACTGCTCCTGCCCCGGCCCCTCCCTACAACCCCCAGGGCAGAATCTGCTCCCCAGGGATTAGCGGGATCAGCAGAACTTGGGGTCATGCTGGAGGTCAAACAACCAGAACCCAAAACTGACTGTGTCACCAGCCACTGTCATCACATGGACCGATTGAGCACAATTGTCAAACTTACTCTCGAGACTCAGGCATTCTGGAGCAAGGTAGGGCTGCAAGGTTTCCATGGCCCACCAAGCAAATGTTCTTCTGTCTCCCTGGTCTGGAGTAATGGTGCAGTTTTAGGCTAGGCCTCCCCTAGGAACACAAAGAGATCTCCTGAGTCCTGAAGAACGAGGTGTGGGTCATCTCCAGTGTTCGAACCCTAGCCTTGCACTGAGCCATCTCTCCAGCCCTAGAATTACTCTTAAAGGATATTTTCACTTGGCACATAGATAGTGAGCCCTGGGATTCTAGGGAAGGGTCCCCATAACCAGTCTCTTCCAAGATGAGGAACTGAAAAAGAAGTGGGACCAGGATCTAGGTTTTGTAATTGAAGAATTTCCTCTTCTTCCTGTGCCCCATGAGTTATAGTCAGCAGCCCCATGCTACAACGCTGTCTCCCCTTCTGTAAAAAAAATTCCCTGGTATTTTACTCAGGATCTCTCCAGATGGCAGCTGTGAAGTTCCCAGTGGCCAACCAGGATTTCTCTGTCTGTGCTTGGTAGCAGTCAGAAATCAAAATGGCTGCCTTGCTGTTTGCTTTCCAGATCACCCAGAATTCCAGCAGGACTCAGAAGCCTGCAGGATACCTCCTGTCAAAGCAGAACAAGGCTTCACAAGCAAACTTGGGCTCCCCTTAAACAACACAGGCATTTTGTCCCTGTTCTTGTCCCTGCCAAGTGGTCACTGAGGCAAGTGTGAATACTGGGGTCTGTCTATAGATGCTTGTGGTGATATGTTATATATTTAATAAAAACCAGTCTGGAATATCAGAGAAGAGATCCACCCACCGTCAATCCAGGAGGATCAGAGAGTGGTAACTCACACCTTTCATCCCAGCGGGGGGGGGGGGGGGGGGGGGGGGGGGGGGGGGAGGGGAAAGATAGGGAGTGGTGACCTATGCCTTTAATCCAGCAGATCTGAGTTTGAGACCAACTTGGTTTACAGAGGAAGTTCTAAGCTCCCAGTCAGGCAGTGGTGGCACACACCTTTAATCCCAGCACTTGAGAGGCAGAGGCAGGAAGATCTCTGTGAGTTCAAGGCCAGCCTGGTTTACAAAGAAAGTTCCAGGAAAGTATACAGAGAAACCCTGTCTTGGAAAAATAAACAAAACAAGACAAAAAAACAAAAAAAGCTGGAAAAATGGCTCTATCCTCTGATATTTCAGACTGATTTCATTAAATATATAACATATCACCATAGATACCTTTCATCTTAGGGAGTCATGATAACCTTCCTCCTTCTCAAGGTGGTGTGCAGGGTGGTATGATGAGACTTACTCAGGATCTAGCAAGAAACACTCCAGTCTGAACCCCTAAGGCAGCTCTCCCCTTAGAGCCCTGTGATTCACTCTGGGAAATGCCATCTCCCTCACGGGTTCCACATAGGTTCTCTCATGCCTCCATGACAGGAGGGGACCCAGACTCACAGGAGGAAAGCTGATCTTGGTGATTCCATGATGTCATTCAGGTAAGGTCTACTGAAGTGGAAAAGGACTGTTGAAAGCTGTACAAGTTAGCAATATAGTTCAGCAGCAGAATATGTACTTAGCATGCTCAAGGCCCCACATTCAATCCCTGGCACAAATAAGAAGTAAACAAATAAATGAATTTAAAAAAAATTAAAAGACTTATTTTCAATAATGTATGTGTATGTGTGTCTACGTGTTGTATGTACATATGTATGTGTGTCTACGTGATGTAAGCACATGTGAGAGCAGGTGTCCTTGGAGGTCAGAAGAGCATGCCCAGCCCCACAGAGGTGCAGTTGTAAGCACTTGTGAGACAATGATACAGAGAACCCAACACTGCCCCTGTAAAGGCAGTCCATGCTCTCAACCTCTGAATTAATTAGTTAATTAAAATAAAGGAAAGAAAGAAAAGAAGGAAGAAAAAAGAGAAAAAAGAAAGAATTAAAGGAAAAGAAAAGAAAGGAAGATCTGCAAACACTTTTGTGAGCAGCAGAGATTGTATCCATCTTCTAGAAACCAGCCAAGGTCTTGAAGCTACAAAGTCCACCCACATATTCCAAGGCATTGTAATCAGTTTGGAGTGCGTAGATAGGCAGGCCTCGGATTAGAACTCCCGAGTTTTATGTTAATTTACAGGCACCTTTTTAGTTTATCCTCAGATATCAGCTCTTAGAAGGAAGGGCAGATGACATCAGCAGCCCTGTGGTGCTGTGAGCGCGCTCTGGACTTGTCTTGGCAAATCCACTGCACTTAGAAGCTATTCAGCTGTGGAGGACCAGCCATGAGGACATGTGACCCCAAAGTCATTCAGGGCTCCCCCCACCCCCGCCCCAGAAAATTGCATAGCAGGTATGATGGCCTTAGTGTCATCTGCCTGGCCTGCAGGAGGTCATAGAGACTAATGGGCACCCAGAGCCTTGCCCTTGTCACAAGGTAGCATTTTCTCACTAAATGCTACTTAAAAGAGGGGAAGGCAAGAGCTGCAATATTTTTTACAATAATATATTACAGGCTAGTGAGGTGTGGCATCCTAGACAGGTGAGGTGAAGCTCATTGGAGCTTCCCTAGCACAGAACTCAGGAGGTGATGAGAAGGGGGTGTGGAGTCGAAGATTTTCAAGCCAAGAAGGAAATGGGGCTGTGACTCACTGTCTGTATGTTATTTCAGCCCCTTGTGATGGCTCAGACTCAGCACAGCCAAAGCTGCCAAGCGTTTTTCACCTCAAATTTTAGTGCCTCTCGGGTGTTGGGGAACTGCCCTGTACCTGTAGTCAGACCCCAGTGACTGCCCTGTTTTATCAAGTTCTAAGTCTACACTTGGAAACCCTTCCCACAGGTTTTGGTTCTTTTTGGTATTTGTGTATGAGTTCTGTTACAGGAACAGCCACAGATCGGTCAAAACTCCAGTTTTTACTGCTGCTGTTCCTGAAGGGCCTTGGTCCTAAGGGATTCTCTGAAGGGCCCATAGATAAAGAGATATGGCTGCTAGGATCTGGGAAGGTGTAGGGCATATGGTCTGACTCTGACCTGGTCCCGTGCATGCTGGAGACTGAGTTCATTCCTACAGCAGTCTCTCAAAGCAGACTCACTGGCCTGGCAGCATGAGCCACAGCCTGAAAGGTGTGTTCCCTTTTGACATCACTTCAGGTGTCAAGGAGGTCATTTTGGGGATTGTGACTCATCTTCTAAACCGGGCCTGAAAGGCAGGAGGCTCAGGGCAGGGCCTGCACCTTCCTGCCTTGGAGGCCCTACCCACCCACCTGTTGCTTCTAGCAGCTGCTTTATGAGCAGTCGTGTTTCTCTGCCACCCAGGCTTGGGGCATAGTGAAGCAAGCAAGTGCTCATGTACTGGGCATGCCTCCGGAAACTACTATACAGTTCTTTGCCTGAGTGGCTGGCCATGTGCCCTGGGTTGTTCTCAGAGGTAACTGAGTTATTCCAGTGCCTGGTGTTGCTGGAGCAAGTAACCTAGTCTTTGATTTTTTCATTCTGTCCTGAATGGGACTGGGTAGATACATACGGGAAGATGGCATTTCCAGCAAGGTCAGGACTTAGCATGAGGCTCGCAGGTGCAGATCTGAATCGGAGGGATTTTTTTTTTTAAATATTCCATAAAGTCTCCTGACAAACACATGATCCAAGGCCACAGACACAAAAGACTATTCATTTCTAAAAATAAGGCTCATTTTTCCCCTCGTCCTAATACAGAACAACATGCGTATTTTTGAGTTAGGCCAGGGTCAGCCCACCTTCCTAACCCAAAGGGAGAGTGGACAAGAGTTCGTGCATGGTGGAGCAGCCTCAAGATCTTTTCTCTCCTTCCTTTGTGCGGTATTGTCTGGCTCCCACCCTGGCGAGCTGCAGACATTTCCTATTATTGCACATTCCTGAGTGGGGCCACATCCTGGAGACAGCGTTTGTTTTGATGGCTGCTGACAGTGTTCCAGAAGCTGCTTTTGCAGGGCACCATGGCCTCCTCACCAGCCACAGGCCTCCTCTTTATTCCCTTGGTCAATGGCCAGAAACCTAGGCTAACTCACAGACATCCAGGCAGAGAAAGCCGTCTGATCCGGTAGCTCAGCTTTGTCATGGACCCTGCTACTGTCCACAAGACCATCTTACTTCACATCCTGACCTGTTGTTGGCACGTGTTTGCCGTGACAGCAGCTTCCTGGAGTTCATGTTCAAGAGGTGGGTTCCAAGGCCATTATTTCTGGAACATATGTATAACTGACACATGAATCCACACTTGAGGTCTCTCAAAGGGGCACTTTGTCTTTTGGGGAATGGCATTCACTTGCCCTCTAAAGGTGGGGCATTAGCACCTATTGAATGATGCTTAGCATGTGCCAGGTTTCTGCTTTCCACCTGGGGAGGGGGGCTCACAGGAAGGGGGAGCTTGCATTCTGCCAAAGAAAGGCTGAGAAAATAGAATGTACTTAGAGATGGTACCAGATCAGTGGCGAAGGACTTGAGTTCTATCTCAGAAGACATGCCCCCCTCTCAGACCCAAATCTGGCTGAGACTTACTTGTAATCCCAGTGCTGGGGAGACTGAGACAGATAGACCCCTAGGACTTGCTGATCAATTAATCTAGATGAATTGGCAAGTCCAAGGCCAATGAGAGATCTTGTTTCCAAAAACAAGGTAGACGGTACCTGACCTCTGCACATATGTATGTACACACACACACACACACACACACACACACACACACACACACACACACGGGTGAGGGGAGACTGAGAGACTGAGGTCTTTTGCAATCATTTTCTCATCCTAATACCTGGGATTGAATGATGAGGCTACAGCTGCCATCTGAGGAAGAGAGACTAATGCAAAGGAACAGTGTGTGTGTCCAGGCCTTGGTGCATGGAAACAGCTGGCAGGTGTGATAAAGCAGAGTATGCTTCGGGAGCGGGGCTAGGAAGAGTTATCAGACTACCAGGTGTAGACATATATTACATATTTAATAAAATCTGAATATTGGGAAGAGGGCACCCAGTCAAACCCTAAACAAACAGCTCAAAAAAATCTTAAACCTTAAATACAAAAATAAACAACTGAGTCAGTCACATACACCTTTGATCTCAACACCAAAAAAAGCCAAAAGTGGTGACCAACACCCTTAATCCCATAACTCCAAAAACAAAACTTCTTCTGTTTCTAGAAATTCAAGGCTACATGCCTTTAATCCTAATCTAGATAAGATAAGATATATAAAAGCATATAAAAAAAATAGACAAACACAAAAATGACTAAAAAAAAGCTACTAACAACTGACCAAAACAACCAAATTAAGACTAAAAAAAGTTACAAGACAATTAAATAAAAGTTGGCCATAATGCTTCCTCTCTCTGATATTTCAGCCTTCCCCCGATATTTGACTATATATCTCATTGACAGTACTACAAACAGGCTACAGGGAAGGCCCCTGCCGGTGGCTCCCACTGCCACATGAGTGCCTAGAGCCACTTCTGCCAAGGCATTTCCCCATTCAGAGGGCTTCCTATGGCTGGCTCATAACAGCCATGCAAGAGTCGGCTTACTTCATGTGATGGCTAATTTTGATTGTATACTTGACATCCCTGGGTAGAAGAGTGAACCGCAGTTGGGGAATTGCCACCATAAGATTGGTCTATGGGCATATCTATGGACCCTTTTCTTAGTTACTAATTAACATAGAAAGGTCCAGCCCACCATGGGTGGCACAATCCACAGGAAGGTAGGCTGGTACTCCTTAGAAAAAGCTGATCACGAGCCCAGAAGCAAGCCAGAAAAAATCTCCTTCATGTTTTCAGCTTCAAGCTCCTGCTTTAACTTCCTGCCTTGGGTTCCCTTGATGATGGACAATAATCTATAAAATAAAATAAATCCCTTTCTTCCCAGAGTTCCTTTGATCATGGTGCTTATTACAGCAGGAGAGACCAAATTAAGACATCCTGGTTGTCACTAGTTTCAGGAGAATGATTGAGGGACCTGGTAGCTGATGAGGAAGGGCACCGTCTACTGGGGGCTAATTTGAATGCCATGTATGGGAGAGATGTTGGCAGTGGATGAAGGCATTACTTGGAGAGGTTTGGGGAAAGGGCTGGAGGCAGCTATTCATCAGAGGGAAGTGAAGTCTGCTGAGGGGACTTCTGGCTCCCAGGATGTCTGACTGGAAGCCCTCTCTCTAGCTTACCTTCTGACATCTTGGAATGAACCCTGGGCTGGAGGAGTCTGAAGACCTGCCAAGCTATTCTGAAGTTGGGGTGAGTCTGTTACTTCTTCAAGTCCCCAGTTCTGGGCCACAGCAGAGAGAGGTGTGATGATATATTTTATATTTAATAAAACCAGCCTGGAATAACAGAGAACAGATCGACCCACAGTCATACCTTGAGGGTCAGAGAGTGGTAACTCACACCTTTAATCCCAGCATGGGAAAGACTGGGAGTGGTGACCTACACCTTTAATCCCCTAACTCCAGAAACGGAGATCTTTCTGTGTTTCTGTGAGTTCAAGGCTAACTACCAAATAGTAGTAGCTCACACCTTTAATCTTAACTCTAGAATATGATGCAGAGTTGAACTTCTGTGAAACAATTGGGCAAAGAAGGTATTTAAGGCAGGTGTAGGAAGACAGAGATTTATTCTGTAAAAGCTATGAGGAGCCAGGCTGAGGACTCTGAAAGATAGCTTTTTCCCGGAGAAGTAGGCTGGGTGAGAATTGACTGTGGTCTGTTTCCTCTCTCTGATATTCCAGCTTTCCCCAAATATCTAGCTCTGAGTTTTCATTAAATACAAATTAGAGTTTGTGTTTCAGAAAGGAATCCCATACTCTTGTCAGCCTCTAAGTCATTGGAGGGCAGGACCTTTTCTAAGGTTGCTCTGATAAAACTTGCTAAGTAAATAGATCTTCTTTGAAATTCATACACCAGCTCATGCCGACAAACCCCAGGGCTTGAGACCCTATCCTTTTGTTTGGTTTTGGCTCCAGGAGCAACAGCTATGAGCTTATAGTTGTTCCCACCACAGATCATTGCTTGTCAGTGGCTACACACTTTGGGAGATGAAAAATGCAACTGAGAAAGCTCAACATCCTTTGCCTTCAGAATCACAGCAGGTCAGGGAAAGTGGTGAGTGTGTGTGTGTGTGTGTGTGTGTGTGAGTGTGTGTTTGTGTGTGTAAGTGTGTGTGTGTTCACATGTCTGTCAGTGAGAGAAACCTTGGCTCAAGAGACTGTGTCAATATCCTGAAGAGGTGGCCAGGTTTCTTTATGGTCTGGAGCTACAGGCTGGAGGAGGAGGAGCACAGCATGGGTTGAGCACCATAGGCATTTCAGTTTCAGGGGAGCAAGATGGAAGGTTCCTTTGTAGAGCTAGGAAGCCGTGTCTTCCAGCCCTTCTCTGCTTGAAGTGACTTATTCCTCCTGGAACTTTCTTTTCTAGTTAGAGACACACGTGGAAGTGGAGGGCAGAAGGGTAGCGCTCCGCTCAGCAGAGGGGCTGCCCACACCTGCTGAGTCACTCATAATGGCCTTACAAGCAAACACAGTAACTCAACAATCTCTTGAGTTATTCAAGGAACTTCAGTGCATCCGAAGTGAAGGATCAGGGGTGGGTGAAATCAAGGAACGTTCTGAGCACTATTGTGCTCCATGTTAAATTTCATTTGCCAAGCAGGAGTCAGGGAGTCCATGTGACCCCCTGGGCACAGCTCCTGGGGGAAGTCTGAAAGTGGCTGATTGGGGGCTTTTGTGTGACACTGGTGTTTTCTTATCATCTTGGTTCCATTCCCATAATAGACACCAGAGTCATCCAGGAAAAGGCTTGCTACAATCATTTTTGTGTGGCCTGCTGATTGTGACAGCCAGAAGGGGAAGGTGTCTTCCGGAAGGGCTGACTGTCCCTGCTTAGGAATCTCGGTGTCTCTGCTTGGCATCCCACCTTGCATGCTAAACAAACCTCTGCTTCTGCCCCCTGTGTCCCCAGGGCAGCATCAGATGAGGCTGTGCACTTGAACTCAGTCATTGTTAACCTCCAGTGCTGTGTCCCTTCCCAGGGGCCAGAGAATGACTTTGCTATTCATCACCCTTCATCACTTGCCACAGTTCAGGGCTAAGGGGTCACTTTCAGACTGGTAAGAGGTCAGACCTGAGGGTGACACTGTCTTCTCTGGGGATACTGCTCACCTGCATCTTGAACAGGGCAGTTCTGTTGGCCTGAGACGTTACCATATAATCATCCTTGACTGGCACCTAACAAACTGGCAATGGTAAGCCCTCTTCCCAGGAGAACAGGCATCCATCCCATGAACAGGGAGCTGAGATCCTATCCTAGCAGTGTTGTGTCACTCAGGATGGACCCTGGGCATCAAGGATGGCCAGGAGGCTGTGTTCACAGATGCTATCCATTCAGACAGCTGTACTCCATCCTCCATGAACACCTCTGAGGTGTCAACCTCACAGCACTAACTGCAGATCAAGACATTCTCAGCCACGAAAGAGATGAACCCCTCTCAGGAGCAGCCCTCAGGACCTGCCAGCCCTCTCCTGCTCAACATCTACTCCTATCCCAGCCTCCCTACAGCTCAGCATCCAAAGTTGAGCACTGGGCTGAGACTGAATAAACACTGCTGATGATACAGGAATGAAGCAAACAAGGCCTCTCTTTTTGCCAACTGCCCCATTAACAGAAAATCCTTTTAAGGGCCCATCTGGAAGCCAGGCTTTCCCCTCCCTGAGCAAACTGAGATGACCAAGAGGAATGTGCCCTAGAGAGGACTGCTCTGGGGACCCAAGCACACTGGTCCTGACATACAGTGGAGACTGAACACAGAGATCAAACAGATTGTTGGAGCCAGTCCTGAGGTTCACACAGCAAGGCAGCATGCAGCCACACACACGGGCCCCTTTCAAGGCTTCTGTACAGAGACCAGGGCCACCATGGACATGGCTTCCCACAATAGCTCACTGTGGCTGCCTGTTTCCCACCCTGCTGTGCCTGAGAGCCAAGGTTCTTGGAACACGTTCTACTTTCAACTTCGACCACCTCTAAGGGGGTAGAGGAAAGCGTCCTTGAGCACTGTGTCCCTACACATCATGACAAGGGCATACTCCTGAATGAACACATTATGGGCTTTAAGGAAACCTGCCTTTCTGAGCTGGGTTGCTCAAACTCACCCAGGTTTGTGATCACTCAGCAAATACTCCGAGGCCCTGCTGTGCATCAGTTACTTTAGGGGCTCAAAGCTGACATGTAACCAGCAACCCTTGGCTGATAAGGCAATAAAGCATGTGTTTGAGGAATTAGCAAATAATTGCCCATGGCCACTGCATACTTCCATGCTCTGCTCCTAGGATGGGAGGGGCTCTGAGGGCAAGGCAGCTTGCTGTCAGGGTCCCAAAGGCAAGGGGGCCATTAAGAGAGAAGTGAGAAGGATGCTAGAGGGTGGACTGGTTCCCCTGTGTGCACTCATTTAATTACTTATATTTCATAGATTGATTCTGTGTTGGGGGACACGTGCCACAGTGTGTGAACATCAGCGGACAGTTTGTGGGAGCTGCTTCTCTCCTAGCCTATGAGGCCCTGGGGATTGAGTTCAATTTTCAATCTCCTTGGCTCCTACTTTTGAGATAGGACCTTACCGTATGGCCTAGGCTGCTCAGTCTCTAACTTGTGGTGATCCTTCTGTTTTAGCTTCCCTGGTTGATGGGATGGCAGGTGTGTGTCAACACACCAAACTTCCGTGTATTTTTAATTTCTCCCCTTTTTATGTGTATGTGTATAGGGGGCATATGTATATATGGGGTGAATATGCATGTGCCTGTTTGCCTGTGTGTGGGTGCACATGTGTGCACATGCATGTGGAGGCCTGGTTTTAATATCAGGAATCTTTCTCAATTGTTGCTTTACCTTATTCTTTGAGTCAGGATCTGCCAATCTAACTCAGAGCCTACCAATTAAGCTGGTCAACTCAGAGACTACCAACTGAGCTGGTCTTCCTGTTTGGTTTTGCTCCAGAATCCCTATCTCTCCCTTCCAAAGCTGATATTTCCCACCCACCTAACACTTTTCATGAGTTCTGAGGATCTGAATTCGGGTCCTCTCATGTTCACAACAAGCTCTGTAACTGCTGAGCTGTCTCCCAGTCCCCTATGGTTCTTAATGTGTGAAAGATGCTGAGAAACACATAGACATTTTTACCTCCTGAGTTTGTACAGTCTCCTTATCTTTGGAGGCAGATGGTTGGGACAGGAACATCTGGGAGTCATGTGGTGGTTCAGACTGCGAAGTAGGCTCCAAAGCTGCAGAAGTGAAGCCTGCACTGACCTTGCAGAGAGGCCCCTCTTTGGTAGTATCTCGAGGGATTTGCTCAGTGTCCCCTGCACGTTGTCACTTCTGTGGTCAACTTCTTGCGTGCTCCCTGGTGGACTGTCTTCTGTGGACCACTATACCTCAGCCAAAGTCCAGACACAGAATGTGGATGTGATATTTCATCCAATATTCACAGTCCACATTTGGATTTTGTTGGCAATGCCAAGTTCTCTCCTGACAGCAGCTCTGTCTCTAGATGTGGAATCCTGCTGGGACTGGGATCCAGGAATGAGTACCTTGGTCAGAATAAAAAGCTGTGCACTTGATCTGGCCCCCTGAAGACAAGGGCTTCTCTTGGGTTTAGAGTCCAGGCCTTTCCACACGCTGATCCAAATCCTGTGAAGGAAGAGGCTATTCTTGTCTCTCCTTCCCTAGTCATCTTCCTGTGCATTGGGGGCCTGAAGAAAGTTCCATGGACACAGACCCTTGCATAGGTCCTTGAGAAATAGTGTCAGACTTTGTCTCCTTCCATGTTACTGGTCTGACGTAGCCAGGCAGCAGGCCATGAACTTCTAGCCTTAAATCCAACATTTTACTCCCTTGGATCCATAGTCTATGAGATGGTTTCTCTGACCTCTCACATCATCAGGTTTCTGAGGCTCAAGAGAAAGAGGCTGGAGGAGCATTTGAGACCAGGTAGCCCAAGTTGGCCTTGAACTCACTATGTAGCCAAGGATAATCTTGAATTTCTGAGCCTCCTGCCTCCACTTTCATGTACTGGGATTACAGAGATGCATCACAATACAATAACCAGTTTATACAGGGCTAGGGATCCAGTGCTTTATACATACTAGGCAAAGCCCTCTACCAAACTGAACCACAGCTCCAGCTCCACAATTCCTCTCTTAATGGTGATATATTTCTGTTTAAAAGATTTGTTTTCTTTTGAGCTATGTATATGTGTGTGTATGTCTGGGGAGAGAGGTATGAGCAGGTGTGAGTGAGAGTGATCTCAGAGGCTGAAGGTTGGATTCCCTAGGGCTGCAGTTATAAGTAGTTGTGAGCTGCCTGACTGGATGCTAGGAACCAAACTCCAGTCCTCAATAAATACAGTACTCGCTCTTAACTACTGAGCAGTCTCTCCGACCAAAACATTCTAACTTCTCTAACTCTTAAGGAACTAGAGTCTTCTTCTCAGCTTTGATAAGGTTGGAAAAAGAGCTTTATTTTATGACTATTTCACTGTAATAAATACTTCATGCCTTTGCCCATTTACTTTATTTTTTGTGTCTGCCCCACTGGACACATATGGAGGTCAAGAAAACAGCTCAAAGGAGTTGGTTCTGTCTATTCTGTAGGTTTTAGGGATTGAACTCAGCTTGGTGGCCAATGCCTTTGCATGGAGGACTATCTGGCTGTGCTGCTGCTCCTTTTTATTGCTGAGTTGGTAAGTTAAGAAGGAAACTTCCAGTGTTCCCAAGGCCACCTTAAAGCTGAAGTTGTTTCCCAAATTGCTCTGTTGGCAGCATGGCTGAAGGTAGGTAAGATAAGCCAAGGTAAGGCAAAATGGTGACTTGGTTGGAAACCCTTTTAGGATGGATCTCAGTTGCCCTGTTCAGCCATAACCCGTGGGTAACTCATGACTCATGTACAACAGTGGCACCATCATAGCCCAAGGCTGTTGAGACCAAGTCCGTGGAAAGGGCCAGCTCTGGGTTCCGAAAAGAGGAAGTCTCAGTCACTCTTATCTGGGAAGTGACTGGGCAGAGCTCAGGACAGACAAGCACCCCTCTTTCCATGACTGTGGAAAACAGGCAAGGCCTGGGGCAGGGCCTTCAGCTGGACACACCCCTGGGCCGATTGGGAGAGCAGCTGGGTGGGCTGGTCCCACCAGGGCCATGAAAGAAACTGCATCCAGCTCACTCTGACAACCCAGGCTCTCCCAGACTCTGAGACCTAACTAACCCTTGGACTCAAGGCTAGGATGCGGGAAATTGTCCACATTCAGATTGGCCAGTGTGGCAACCAGATCGGAGCCAAGGTAGGTAAGACAGAGCGGTTTGCCATAGATTGCAGCAAAACCAAGGAATGCCCAGGTTCCCAGGGGGGAGGACAGCCTTGCAGGTTTGCAGGTATTTGCCAAATAGACAGCTTATTAAACAAGGTCTTTTAGCAAAACCATTAGAGTTAGTGAGTTAATTAATGTTAATTTTGCCTGTAATTATATGTGTAAATGGGTACAGCCATTTTGCTTTTAACATTTTAGAAATGAGCTAAAAATCAGTAATTTGTTTCAAGAGTTTACTGAAGCTTTTGGGGAATTTTTCTTAATTTAAATTGTGTTTATTGTAATTTGTGGGGGGGGATGTGTCTATGGTGTGTGTGTGTGTGTCTGTGTGTGTGTGTGTGTGTGTGTGTGGTGTGCAGGCATGGTGTCCCAGCATGCATGTGGCTTTCAGAGGACAGTCTTCTAAGTTGCTCCCCTCTTCCACTTTGGACTCCAAGATTGAACTCAGGTCATTAGGTCTGACAGCAAGCTCCCTTACCTGGTGAGCCATCTACAAAGCAGTACTTAAAAAATGTTCTTTTTTGTTTAGAATGTTTATTTGGAAGGGTGGGTGCATGCTGCCGTGCCCTAGTGATGCTCAGACCCTCTCCAGCACGTTTTCCATCACAGGCCTTGAATTCCGGTTGTTAAGCTTGATGGCAAGAGTTTGTCCTGCTGAGCCATCTTGCCAACATTGCTAGAAGGTTGTTTTTGTTTGATTGATTGTTAATAAACCTTATCACTGTAGTGCCTTCCACTTCCCAAATGTTCTTTTTAAACTTTGTTCTTCAGCAATTTTTAAATATGATTAATTAATTTGGTTTTTTCAGATAAGACTTTTCTGTGTAGCCCTGGTTATCCTGGAACTCTCTCTGTAGATCAGTCTGGCTTCAAACTCAGAGATCCACCTTCCTCTGCCTCTGAGTGCTAGGATTAAAGACATGTGCCACCACCTTCCAGATTATTCCTGGGCGATTTTATACATGTATATATTGATCAGATCCACCCCTACCTCTCTCCTACCACTTATCCCTGGACATTTTCTAATGCATCCATCTCCTTGATCTCTTCTCTTTCTCTCTATCTTCCCCTCATGCTCACATGCACACATGCACACCACGTCTGCAGACATTTCCCAGAACCCTTCTCTACCCTCTGGCTCTTACAATTCTCTGCCCTTTCTTCCTCAAGGCTCTCTAAGCTGTGATGGCTAAGGTGGGGTCCATGCTTATGTACTAAGAAAATGCTTATATTTTTATATTTTGCATGCAATGGGAAATTAAAGAGATAATTATTTTTCTCAAACACAAAGATAAGTGATTAAAACATTCTGGTGTGTAAATGAGTTTTCTTCTCAACCCTCCCTCCTGTTGAGGCTCTCTCTCCTTCCCCTGGGCACAGCAGGATGGCAGGCCCTTGAAGTCAACATTGCCCCTCCTATTTAAGATCAACAATGGATCTGTAGCACCTATGGAGAGAGTTGCCTGTGTTACTTTGGAATTACTTTCATGTGTATGAATTATGTGTTAAAAACACCACCATGAAAGACCTTTTTTCCTTAATCGTAGTAGCACCAACAGTAGTAAAGAGGTGGGACCAGGGGCCAGCAAGACATCTCAGTGGATAACGATGCTACTGCCAAGGTCAACAACCCGAGTTCCAAGTTCCATTCTCAAGACTCACATGGTAAAAAGAGAAAACCAATTCCTACAAGGTACACTCTGACCTCCACATGTGTGCCCCCTCCCACAAAACAAACAAACAAACAAACAAATGTAAAAAACACATAGCAAAAGTGGAGAAACCTCAAGTATTTAGATATCCACCTGATGTAAGAATAGATGAACCCACAGTAGGCTATTCATCATTCTATTATTTTATTACAATGAAACATTATGGAGCTCTTAAAAGAAATTCAAAAGCTTTTGGGTGTGGTAAGATGTGTATGGTGAAATTTTTCCTTTGTAATTTTTTGCATGCAAATTCAGTAGTATTAAGTATACTATGTAACCCACCTTCAAAATAACTTTTAACGTATAAAAATGAAAAGTGTGCCCTGTTGAAACTTGACTTCTGTGATCTTCTCTCAGTCCCTTCCCTGATGACTGTCATGTCTGCCCTTGTAGACACCTTGAGCAGATCTGTGTGACAGCAGGGTGGGGATCCCCTTCACTTTGAGCTGAGCAATGCTCTGCTGTGAGATGGACCACATAGTGTTTGACTGAGGGATGGACACTGTGCTTCTACTGTAAGGAACACAGCTATGAACCCAAAGAAGGTCCTTTCAGGTTTTCTGATTTTCTTTATCTACATTTGTTTTTTTATTCAGATCTATATTTTATCTTGAATATCTTCCTCCACCCCACCCCTCACTTGTCCCTTTTATTCCCCTGACCAATTCCATGTCTACTTTTATCTTATATATACATTAATGATTTTATATGACCACATAAACTCCAGGACGCACAACGAGAGAAAACATATAAGATTTATGTTTGGAGACTGGCTTAGTCTTCTTAATACAATGGTCTCCAGTTTCCACCATTTTCTGGAAAATGGCAAAATTTTGTTCTTTGTGGTTTTAAAAAAAGAAGAAGTTCTACAGTGTCTAGCTTTGTATACATTTCCTTTACTCAGCACTTGATTCAGAGACTGGCAGACTGACTTCACTTTTAGCTGCTGTGAACAGTACCACAGTCTACAAGGGTGTGTAAGTATCTCTATGCTGTGTTGTCTTGAAGGCCTTTGGGTGAAGGAACACCCAGGAAAGCTTGAGATGGTTTACTGAAGGTTTTTGAGCCAAGGAGCAAAAACTATCTCTGTCTGACAAACATCAGTCATCCTCATACACCACAGGAATCAGACCTTCATAACCAACAGTCAGCTGGGGTGGGGAGGGGTCAAGGAGACTGCTCTGACCTTAGATAATAAGGCGGAGAGAGCCCCTGGGGAGGAAGTGAGGGGAACCATCCCCTTCTGCTGCCTTCAGGATTGTGCCACCTGGTGGCTGGAGTTCCGGCCATGACTCCTTGTTGGGTCTATAAGAATGTTGCAGGCAGAACACTATACACAATAGATAAGTATTAAAAACAAATGTTAAGAAATATTATAGGCTGAAGAAATGGTTTAACTGGTAACATTCTTGCCATAGAGACAAGAAGATCTGAGTTTAGATCCCAAACACCCACATGGAGAGCCAATCCCAGCTCTGGGGAGGTAGAGGCAGGCAACTCCTTGGAGCTTATTGGCCTAACAACCTGATCAAAATCAATGAGCTCCAATTCAGTGGACAACCCTGTCTTTAAAAGTAAGGTGAGCAGTAAAGGAGTCACCAGACATCAACTTCTGGCTTCCACATACACGTCCAGGCAAGTGTATGTACATCCGCAGGCACAAATCATGAATACATACTACACAACACTAAGACACATTTCATCTGCACCATCTCAGAACTTCTTTATACTTACTCTTGTACTCTTCAAAGCTGATTATAGCACGACACTGTTTTATTGGGACAGAGGTGCCGCTCGCAAAGTAGGCTTGGGACAATGATGCCCTTGGTGATTTTGACTCAAGGGAAGGTATTTTTATGGCACTTTAATATGAAAGCTTTTCAGAATGGCCTAATGAGCTTACCCAGTCGCTTCCTCTGTGATAAATGCTGTGGGCCAGCACGATGGTTTAGCTGGTAAAGCTGCTTGTTATCAAGCATGATGGTGTGAGCTACATCCCCAGGGCCCACATGGTAAGAGAAAATTGACTACAGCTGATTGCTTTTGTGCACACTAACAAACATGCATGCACACATGAATGAATGAATAAATAAAAGTAATAAAATGATTTTCCCAGCAGGGTATGGTGGCACACACCTTTAATACCACCACTTGGGAGACTGAGGCAGGCAGATCTCTGTGAGTTTGAGGCTAGCCTGGTCTACACAGTAAGACTATCTCAAGTGCTGTATGCAGGATTGGGAACATGACATGTAGAATGTTCCAAATAGGCCCAAGACATCAGCTATGCATAATTCTGAGTTGTGAGTATGTCTGATGGTCAAAATATATGTTTGTCAGGTTGTGTAGGAGGGCCCTGGTTATGAACTTCTGAGGTGAAGTTCATTAAAAAAAAAAAAAAAAATCCCTAAAGTGAAAAGAGATACGATTGTGAAATCAAATAAGAATTTGGTTTGTTTTTATTTTCTGGGATCAGCACTTAGCTAGGAGGTGAAATCTGAGCTCCCTCATTTGAAGTAAGACTCTGAAAGGACCAGCTGTAATGCATCGGGGTTAATAGCAAAATCCAATGTAATGTTTTATGTGTTTGACATTTCACTTCAGGAGTTCAGGTGGATCTAAAGCACAGCCGTAGTAGCCTTTGTGGAGGCAAGAAGAGCAGAAGCAAAAAGGAAGTGTGAGACAGGACCAGACAGGGGAGTCATTTCAACCTTTCTATTACATTTTTTCTTATTACATTTATTTATATATTCATTTATTTGTGTATGCGCACACATGCTGTGGTGTGCATGTGGTGGTCAGAGGACAATGTGGGAGGTAGTTCTCTTCTTACATCAGGTGAGATTCTAGGGATTGAACTCAGGTCATCAGACTTGGTGGCAAGCCTCCTTCCCAGCTGAGCCACAGAGTCACCCCAACGGCTCTTCCTTTCCTGAGTCTCTAAACTGATTTCTCTCCTTCTGTTTCCAGTTCTGGGAGGTGATCGGAGAAGAACATGGGATTGACTGTGCTGGGAGCGACTGTGGAGCTTCTGCTCTACAATTGGAGAGGATCAGTGTGTACTACAATGAAGCTTATGGTAGGGCTGCCTGCTGGGTTCACAGAGGCCTACTACCTGGGGAGCATAGGCTAAGAAAATGACTCAAGTGTGAAAGAGTGAAGCCCCAAGCTGGAACTGGCAGATGAGCAGGGCTGCAGTCTAGACATGGGGGCTACACTCCAGTGCAAGGGATACAATCAGTGATGCTAGCCAGCCATTCCCACAAGATGGGTGAAAACGCCATGTTCTTGGTAAGACAATGAACCAAACGCACAGTCATGAGAGAAGTAGAGATTTTGAAATGTATTTTTTTTTTATATCTTTACAGATTTGTGTCATGGTAGTCTGGGTCAGGTATGATCAGATATAGATATTAAAATGTCTGCCTACTAGGCCTCCTTCTAGAACACTCATGTTTTTTTGGATCAGTACCCCAAGGATCCATTTTGAAAAACAACCATATGCTGAGCTGTTCCTATTAATCTGCACAGGTAAGAAGTATGTTCCCCGAGCTGTCCTTGTGGACCTGGAACCCGGGACGATGGACAGCATCCGATCCAGCAGATTAGGAGCCCTTTTTCAGCCTGACAATTTTGTTCATGGTAGGTTTTATTCCAGAAGCTCTTACCTGGAAGAGCTGAAGATGCCTTCTGGTGGTGCTCTGCTCACCTCACCTTTCTCCCCTCACGTTCTTCTCCTGGTCATAGGTAACTCGGGAGCTGGTAACAACTGGGCCAAGGGCCACTATACAGAGGGAGCAGAGCTAATCGAAAATGTCATGGACGTGGTGAGGAGAGAGAGCGAGAGCTGCGATTGCCTGCAGGGTTTCCAGATCGTACACTCTCTGGGTGGGGGCACTGGCTCAGGCATGGGAACCCTGCTCATGAACAAGATCAGGGAGGAATACCCAGATCGGATCCTGAACTCTTTTAGTGTCATGCCGTCCCCCAAAGTGTCCGACACCGTGGTGGAACCCTACAACGCTGTGCTGTCCATCCACCAGCTGATTGAGAACACAGATGCCTGTTTCTGCATCGACAATGAGGCACTCTATGACATTTGCTTCCGCACCCTGAGGCTGACAACACCCACCTATGGGGATCTCAACCACCTGGTATCCTTGACCATGAGTGGCATCACTACTTCACTACGCTTTCCGGGCCAGCTCAATGCAGATTTGCGCAAGCTGGCAGTGAATATGGTGCCCTTTCCTCGTCTTCACTTCTTCATGCCTGGCTTCGCCCCGCTCACGGCCCAGGGTAGCCAGCAGTATCGAGCCTTCTCAGTAGCTGAGCTCACTCAACAGATGTTTGATGCCCGCAACATCATGGCTGCCTGTGACCCTCGCCGTGGTCGCTATCTGACTGTGGCCTGCATCTTCCGTGGTAAGATGTCCACTAAGGAAGTAGATCAACAGCTGCTGTCCGTGCAGACAAGGAATAGCAACTGCTTCGTGGAGTGGATTCCCAACAATGTCAAGGTGGCCGTGTGTGACATCCCACCCCGGGGGCTGAACATGGCGGCTACCTTCCTGGGTAACAATACAGCCATCCAAGAGCTCTTTACCAGGGTGTCTGAGCACTTTTCAGCCATGTTCAGAAGGAAAGCTTTTGTACACTGGTACACCGGTGAAGGGATGGACATAAGTGAATTTGGGGAAGCTGAGAGTGACATCCATGATCTGGTGTCAGAGTACCAACAATTTCAAGATGTCAAAGCAGGGCTGGAGGACAGTGATGATGGCAGGGAGGAGGATGCAGAAATGGAGGCAGATGATACAGCAGAGAAGCTATAGGGCAGCCGTTTTCAGAAATCTCTCCAAAGATTTGTGACTGTTCTGAAGCCCTTGATGGTTAGGAGTGGCATGGTCTTTGCCTACAGTTATTAGTCAGGACTTGGCAACCGTTGCATGATTTTTCTTCTTTTTAAATAGCAAGTGAATTTACTGTAGTGAGCCCCATTTATTTTTTATTAACTGTAGGTAGACATCCAGATGCAGTGTGCAAGTTTTCCAGGAGCCCTTGCACCCAGCCAATGGTCCCTCTTCAACCCTTTAGCAGCATCCCAGGTACCCAATAACTGGGGCAGCTAAGATGTTTCACTGAGCCCTTTCATAAAGCCAGCAAAGCAGGGTGTCTGAAGAGTGTGTGGGAGGTTCAGGGTCAAGGGAAGTGTGAGTCCGCCTCCATGATTGCACTGAGTAGACCTTATGTACTATTCAACAGGCTGACTGAAAAAAGACAAAGGGGAGCAGGAAAAGCCACATCTCTCCTTTCGGCTCCCACCATCCAAAAGACTAGCAAAAGTGAAGCACTACAGTCCTTGGACCTTTGTTTCCCAGGAACTGGCTTCCAACATATTTCTCTGTGTTTTAAGTTTCTTATTAGAACTAGATGCCAATGGTTCACTAATGATTGTCCTTGGTTTTCCTCTTAAGGGCTGTTTGTAGATGCCTTTTTCATTTTCCCTCAGCAATCACCCTGAAACCTCTTCATTCTTTGGGAAAGGGCATGAGGCATGCTCAGCAACCATTTGAATACAGAAACATAGCCACAATGCCACATTGTCCTCCTTGGTGATAGAGGACATGGTCTCATTAGGGAAATTTTATAGTTCAGGTTAATTTGCAGAAGTTGCCATAGACATTTGCAGTATGACACGGCTTTATCTATTGCATGATTGTAATCTAATGTCACAATAGGACTGAACACACGGGATCCTAATCATCTATCCATAACCCCTTGATTATAGTTTACCTAGGTCTGAGGTGCATGAGGTCTTAATGGTCTGCTGGAATCACTAAGGAGCTATTTAACCTCTCCAAAGGGAGTTATTTGCATGAAACTGGGCACTAGTGTCTTTGTCTCTGTGGTGCCAGGGGTGGAACCCAGGGCCTTGGGGGTATGCTAGACAAGGGCTCTGTTACCAGCTACTCTCTTGGGCACATTTATAATCAATACTGAAGTGGCAGGTGGATGGCACTCTTTTTATATATGTATTGCGAGGGAAATAATTACCATTTGTATCTAGAGAAAATCAGGTCCTATTGTTGGTATGACTGGCCAGGCTCCTGTTTAAATAACCAAAAAAGCACAAAGCATTTGAAATACTTTCCACTTTGGTATGGATTTTGAGCACTAGCTTTAGTGAGGTATGCACCTTTCCATTCTTCCTCAGATGCTAGCAAGGTGAGCTTACAGCCTGAGACTCTACAGGAATCAGCTGCATGCTTACCTGGATTCTTTTATTATCAACATCAACAGGCAATCACACAAACGCAAGAGATTAAATTCTTCCTAAATTTTTTTTATTCACTACTGTGAAGACTTGTTCACTAATAATTATTAAAGTAAAAATAAGTTCCATTTTAAACGACTAAGTCATTTTATCTCCGACTCAGCAAACTCCTTTTCTTGGAGTCTGACTACTTTGATGCGTCTCATCTCCTAACTGTTCTAATGACACAAATAGATTAAACCACCAACTAAAACCCTGGGGATATTTGGTCCCTTCAGTGGTATGGTTGCCACGGTGACTTCAGTGTAGCTGAAATAAATAGGAGTCCTAAGATTGCAAAGCTCCCTGAATCCCTTTGCTGTTTCTGACAACTGGTAAGAGGTCAGTGTCTGACTGGGGTCCCTCATCACTTGCCAAGTTGCCCTGTCACCCTGAGGTGCTGGACCTGAGTTTATTTCATCCCAGTGTTGACTCAGTATTTAATCTTATTAGACCAGGAGTCTCAGAATCTTTGATAGACAGTCAATCCTTTTATTTGGTTACTTTAATCCTTGTCTCCGTATGTCTAGTCACACCAATGGATCACCTAATAAATGATTTCCAAAGCTGGACACTTTATAACCTCTATCCTGTTAGTTAGCCTAGTTATCCCAGGGCTGGCCCTGTAGCTGTTCCATCTGATGAGTGATGCTTCCTAGGATCTTAAAGGTGGTATGGAGGTAAGTGCTACAATTTCCCAAGAGTACTTGAGCCCCAGGCACATTCCAGGGCTTCTAACCTTTCAGGGCCACTACTGTCCCATTCAATCAATGTCCCTCCTTAAGCATCCTGTGCTGAAAATCCAATCAAACCCACAGGTGAAGTGTGTTGAGGACAGGAAGCAGTCCCCAGGAACCGAGAGCAAAGGTGACTTCTCTATCTTCAGCCTCCTGTGAACTGAAGCATGGATTCTAGTCCTTTCTCTGCTCTCCAGAAAGTTACAATAAGCAGTACTTTGCTGTACTTATATTCAGCCAAGGGTGTCATGTTTTAAAGAAAGCCAGAACCAAAACACTTTGTTCCTGAACATTTAAACTAACAAATGAATGGCCATTCAAATATGATCAGACTGCCCTACCCAATACGCCCAGACTGGTCATTAAAAATCACAAGTTTTAATTATAGTTCAACACTGGACACAGGGTATTGACTGGCTTTACCTCATTCTTGGTGGGAATGCACCCAGAAAATAATAAAAGGTGAAAGGCATTTTGTCTAGATAAATTCTAACGTTAATGGCTCCTCTCTACAGGTTTGTGTAAAGCAAGATGAGTTATATAATTTGTTCCTCTAATGTGTGTTCTAATTGTTTTCATTTGGGTGATGGGCTAATGCTTTAATGTGATTTGGAGACTAAAGACAACATAACCACATGACAGTCCCAAATGTTCCATCAATTACACCACGACAAAGAGAATGTTCACTGATACATTTAAGTAGGGGTTCCAGTAGTCTACTGGTCCTTAGATATTTAAAAATTCCTGGTTCATGTGGTCACACTTATGATACTATGTGGAAAATTCCTATTTTTTAAAAAAAGAAAAACTACAAGAGAAATAAACCCAGCATAGGGTGAACCATATCAATTTATTGGCATAGTCAATTTATCAGCAAGGAAAGTTCTGTCCCCAGGAGGTGAGGTTGATTTCAATCTGCCATAGCAGGTACCCACATGTCTTCACCTTGCCAATTCAGCAGTTCATGCTTCAGTCAGCACCTAGGAAGAAAAAAGAAATTGCAGCAGTTGCTAGTTTGCTGTGTCTTCTTCAGATCCACCATAAACAAGAGCCTGCAGCACAACTGTGCCAGTAACCCTATGAGCCTGCCTGTGGGCACACAGCCTGCAACAGGCACATCCTTCAGTAAGAAACCTCTACTGTGACAGAAACAGCTCTGTTCTACAGCTCTCTGCCAGTGGACTGGGGTCCTCCCTGTTGCAAGATATTAAGATAAGAGCCACACTTTGTTTGCAGGAGCCAGACATGCCTTGCTGACCTCAAGGCTCCAACAAAGTCATAGGAGTTAGTCACAGATGGGCACAGTGTGACTGCAGGCAGGTGAGAGAACAAACAGCACAATGTAAATGAGTCCAAATTCTGAGACTAGACAGAGCCAAGAAAAGGGGCTCAATTCAGTATCCTGCATTCCCTGGCTTGTAATAAAATATTTGTTAATTCAAGATGAAAATGCAAAGAGCTCAGGAGTTTCAATCAGGCAAGCTGTTAACAGCAAGGGCTCAGAGCAGGGTTGCCTTTCAAAAGCAAATGAAATCTGAACATCTCTCTGATAACTCACCTTGCTTATCTTTGAAATAACAATGTAAATAAAGTAGCTGGGAGATCAAATCAGTCTGGAGAGGCACAGTATAAACTCATGGACTGTGCAGAACCGCCCATCACAGCAGAAGACTGCAACTTTGCATCCCAACACCTTTGCACACATAAATGAGCCAGGGTCTCTTGAGTGTTAACAAACTCAGCAGAACGGGGCTCACCAGGGCTAGCAGCCCTTCCTGCTTAGTAAAACAACAAGACTCTGACTGCAACTGTGCCTCCATGTTCAGGAAAGAGTGATGTGTGAGGGAACCAGCAGCTGTAGGGAAAGGAACATGCAAAGAACTGCCATTCCTCATGCTCCCCCCCCCCAACCTGTTACATAACTCCAGCAGCAATTACAACAGTGGGAACTTATCCTCCCAATTATTTGATTTCTGTGCAGATAGATGAGCTAGGTTTAATTAAAGTAACATGGCTTTCTATCTGAGGATTGCTAACTGCACTCAAAATCAATGTGCCAATTATTCTGCTTGTCAGGGCTGTATAGGACGCTCTTTCATCATGCCAGGAGATGTCTAAGACATGTACTCTCTAATTCATTGCTGCAGTAACCAGTGTCCAAAGCCACCAGATAAGAGACAGTCTTAAACTAAAGTGAGTTTTGGTAAGCTCTAAAAACTCAAAGAGGTGACTCCTAACACACTACTCACCCGCTACTCCTTCTTCACTTTCACGGTTTTTATGCTGCTGCCAGAGGTCTTCTCAGCGTTTGCTTTGAACTCGGTCTTCAGGGCATCCCTCACTGCTTTAGCACAGATCTGGGAGAACCGGATGTAGCTAGGAAAGTGAGAAGATACAACGCTTGTTACCAATGGTTAGACAGTGGTGTGATATCTTGGTTTTCTTTCCATACTTTTAATTTTGTTTGGTTACTCTTTATGGTAACATTGAATTGAAAGCTGAGCAATACTAAAAATAATCTACATAAAAACGGCAATCAGAAATGTGCCCCCAGATTAGCTGGTATCTGACTGGGACCATTGGTTTTCTTCTTGGCAGTATAGCTTTTCATATGAACTCCCACAAGTGCAGGAAACAGAGCAAAATGTGAACATAGCTGTCACATAAATCATCCCCAGCTCATTTCTGTAATTAAGTTGTTTTAATTACATTATTTCCATAGCACACATATGTGTGTGTGTGTGTAATTAGAAAAAAACCTTTGTGGTCTATTATCTAAAGGCATTTTTGAAAATACTAGATTTTGTGTTTTGTCCATCACTTGAAAACCTCCTAATCAAGGTTTCCAAACTGAACTAAAAGTTCTCAGAGAACATCAACTGTGTAGCTCCCTGCTTGGTAGACTGACATTCCTCAGTCAACGACTTATTATTCAACAAAGCTGTCACTTTTACAATCTTTGAAATTAGGGATGGGTAGTGGCTGTTACTCCTGCTTTAGGATTTATTGGGGGGGGGCAGCTCAAGATCAAAGGGTTTAACCTTTCCTTTCTTTATGCACCTGCAAGACAAGAGAATAAAGGTAATAGCTGGCCTGCAAGGGGCTGGGAGTAAAAAGGCGAGCTGTGCAGGTGTACTGATGCCATGGGAGATGCCTTAACATGTGGTACCTATTATGGGCCTACCATCCTTTCCTTCTACAAAACTTTGCTCGACCTCTGTCAGGGCACGGAGCCACTCACTCATGGCAAGGCCTCCCGTATACTGTGGAAGGTGTTTTCCACCCGGTAGACTAACAAGGTGTACTACCAAGTGTCACACCTAGACCCACAGCTCCCATCAAGGATGGTGGGTGTTCACTTTTCTTCTTGTCTGGGTAAGGTCACTGTGGTTCAGGTGGGAAAGACTCGGGTCGGCGTAGCCAGCCCACGGGTGCTGTGCACTTGGCCCTTACGGTGACCATGCAGGCACCGCAGGGTCCCTCCCTCGAGGCGCAGCCACCGGTTTGGAGCTCATGACCCCATGACCCCGCGGCGTGCCTTGTCCACGGCGACGCCATCTTGGCGGGTGGCCGCATGGTTCGGCCGCCGCGCGCGGCCTGCTGGGGGCGGGCCGGGTCTCCCCAACGCTGCCGGGGCATACCTGAGTCCAGCCTGCCGCCAGTACGAAACCATGGTGTCGCGCAGAACCGGTGGGTCACTTCAGAGTCGCCTAAGCCCGGACCGGCCGCAGGAAGGTCAGGCCGCCTGAGTAGCGGAAGGGGTGGGGCTCAAGGACCCGCCAGTCACAGCGGCAGCCAGTAGGGGGACCGGTTGCGCCCGCCCCTTGGCCGAGCGGCTTCCGGAAACCGCGGTCGCGTGGACACCTGGGAAAGCGAGGCCGCAGCTTCCTGGTCACCTTCCCAGGTGCAGTTTGCAGTGGGCGTGGCCTCCTCGAACCCGCGGCCAGACCGCCAAAGTTCCAGTCCTCTGGTATCCATGTTCAGGGTTCCATGGGGCAGGCCAGACCTCCCAACTTCGCTGTCTGTGCATTTATATTTAGACATTTAAGATGGAACTATATTGCAAAATGAAGATTTACATAACTTTACACTAGAGTTTAAATAAAAACTCATTAGGGCATCAAACCCTTTTGAGAGCAGGTGTGATTCATAGAAACCACATTAGAGCATTTGTCCAACACTAGCATTTAGTAGCGGTCTATTTAGCTGGAATGTTATTCCACTTGTCAAAACGTTTAAAAAAAAAAAAAAACTTTCATTAGATTTAACCTGCTTTTATAAATGTCCAAAGAGTTCTTAATCTACTCAACCTTTTAAAGTAGGAAGCCAGGAATTTTAAAGCCACTTAAAACAGTCTCTGTGGGTTTGTATGCATGTTAACTGTTCTCTCTAGGAAAACCAATTAGAAGCCCATTCCCTAAAAGGCAAAAGCCAACCACTCCTGACATCTGTGGCTTTTTTTACAGCCATCCTCTGGCACCCCAAACCAACTGCAGTCTTCTAGGCACCCCTCAGGCCAGTGTGTTCCTCCTACCCACTCTGTTCTTCCCACCCAACACCCCATGTTAAGATGAAAGTACCAGTGATCTAGGTGACATTTGCGTCGTCTCAAATGATGGACAGCTCTTCCCGTAAGAAAAGATGTTTTGTGGTCATAATTACCCTCAAAAGTAATTATATTCAAATAACCTGACATATCATGCCTTAGCAATTACAAAACCATGATTCTGACATGTGGCAATTTATAAGTTAAGTAAATGTGAAATGCTAAGAGATGTGAACAGCTGCTCTTCTGTCTCGTTCTGTTTAAGAGTGATGTGACACTCAGGTAATGACTTTATTTTTTCAGTTAACATAACCAGCCCACAGTACAGCATGCGAAATCACGAAGTACAAATTCGAGGAAGGGATGCCTTTACTAAGTCACAAAATGTTGGCAAAATCAATACAGTACCCGTTAATACAATAAAATACTATTTTTGCTGGAGTCATATATTACCTTAGCACTAATTTTCACTCCAAAAATATCATTTAAGTACCATATCCAACACTGGTTTCCAACAGGGCAAGTTATTTTATACAAATTAATGTCAGTTGAAATTACACAATTTCTCTTCTTAAAGTGAGTTCCTCATGCAGGCGGTTCTAGTTCACTGCATTGGGCAACGGTGTGGACACGAGGGCAGCTGGCCTGTGTTCTGGTTGGTCCACAGCCAGGTCGTGTTCCAGTACCTGAAAGGTTCTAAGATTCTACCTACGGAGACTCGAGATGAACACTGATTTCTTCTAAGTACTAAGTACCCAAACAACAACAAACAAGCCCATTCATTGTTCACATGAACACAAGACTTTCCAGTCAGTTCCCTCAAGCCCTCCACCTCAGTTGATCACTTTGATTTAGAAGTTCTTTCTCCATTTTTTGTTTTGATCAAAAGTCACAGCCTTGCCCCCAGCCAATTAAAAACAAAAACAAAAAACCAAAAAACTACCTAAAATAGCTGTATCTTTTAAATAACAAATAAATATGATGTCAGCGTGAAGAGTCCTGGGGGCCCTGTCGCTGCACACCAATTTCCATTGTCATTTTTCCACCAAGGCCGCGGCGGCTGCCATTGGCGCCCTTATGCTTCCTCTTGCGGATGCCGTCAATTCTTCAATCTCAGCATTCAGTTTATGTATCACCCATTCCATTGCTTCTCGGCCCTTCAAAAGTGCAATGAATTGTTGTTACTGACAGCAAAGGTATATAGAGGAAGTGGCAAGCAGGATAAGTGGGGGTGTTACAGGCTAACTGAACCTCAGGGACAGATTTCTTGTTCTAGCTTTCCTTTTCTCTCCAGTTATTACTTACCAAATACAAAATGCCATGAGCAATTGGCTTGATCCAGAAGCCAAATTTTATTTTGTATGCAGATGTTCTAGAATGTACAGTGTGTGGCAGGATGTCTCACTGACTGCATGATTAGAGTGGTATCTGCACCCGTGGATCTGGTCCTTGAACCCCCCCCCCTCACCCTCTTCCTTCCTGAGGCTCTACAGTGGCTTGAGGAATGAAGGAGGAACACTTAAAGCTTCCTGTCTAAGGACCTTTGCACGTGCAGCTCTCCCACCCCAGTGTTCTTCCTGGATACTGCTTACGCCAACTCCTTCCCTCTTGGCACTTGGCAAAAACATCAATTATCAAACACTCATTAAACACTCATGCCTGCCTTTACTTTTCCTCTCCTATCCGAGTGCTGTGTGATTAATGCTGCCTTCCTGAGTCCTATGATGGCAGAGCAATTTGTTTTGCTGCCTGTGTATCTCGAGTATGCCTTGATGAAATGACTTGATGAAACATGTTAAAGAAACAATGTGTTAAGAATCTTTCCCCCTAAACTTATTGTTCTAACAATGGGTGTGATTCTCAATGGAGGAACAAGTGGGGGGGGAATGGAAAAATTCACAATTTTATGTACAAGACACACATGGGGCACATCCACCATATAATTTTATGATGGTAATCAGAAATAAAAATGTTGGGCCCTAGGCTGCTAGCAATGCTGGCTGTGAACAGAACTGTGCTCCACCTCATGCTCTGCCTCTCCCTAGAGTGGCCATTCAGTTCCGAGTACAGCTTTCTCTTTACAGGCAGTGAACCCAGTTGGGGTGCTGAACACTAAGGAGATGGTGACTGGCCTACTTACTTTGTTAGCATTAGAAGATATGGTGCTTGCCATGAGTCCTTCAAGGTAGCTGCTGAGACTGACTCCTTTCACAGTGATGATGGCTTCCTGGGTCAGGACAGTTCTGGCAAAACAACCCACAACTTAGATGACTCATGTCTGATTTTCAAAGAGCAACCCACCAAGAAATAAAAGTGTCTCATGGAGTCAGGCCACCATCTGGCTTTACTTACTTCTCTGGGTCCTGGGGGTGAGGCCTGTATGTGAGCCTCTCGTCTACTGAGACCATATTTGTAAATGAGATCTATAGGGTAAGGAAAAAGTCAAACCACTTTAGAAACTAAGATTAGAAAAAATTCTAAAGTCTACACATAAACCCAAATCTTATTTGTTAAACACACAAAACAAAAAATGTACAATCCTGGCATTGTACTGCCATCTTGGCATTACTAAGTAAATTTATACTTAATTTTCACCAAACTTTTCTCTGGGCAGGGAGGTGGTTCTGCAGGTAAAGAAGAGTGCCACCCTAAGCTCAGTGACCTAAGTGCTTTGCCCTAGGACAGCCAACTCCCATGGCAAGCTGTCCTGATCCCCTTCACATCCCTCTCCCCACAACAGTCTAAATGTAAGAAGAAAAAAAAATTAGGAAACTCAGGGTTAGGAGTATTCGGCAGCCTTCCTCCTTCATTATTATTTATTAATTCTTAACTTTGTGATACTGGGGGATTGGACTTCAGGTTACAAATACGCTAGTCAAAAGCTCTATCATACCCCTAGCCTTTAAAAAATAAATAAATAAATAAGCAAGCTGCCGGTTGATGGTAGTAAATGCCTTTTATCCCAGCACTCAGGAGGCAGAGGCAGGTGGAACTCCATAAGTTTGAGGCCAGCCTGGCCTACAGAATAGCCAGGGCTACACACACAAAAAAAGCCCTGTCTCAAAAACAAACAAACAAAAAACTAACAACAAGCAAACAAACACCCCAAACAAACAAAAGATCATGGTAAGGAAGCCTCTCCTTCTGTTGCCCTAAATAGCCTTGAATGCAATTTGTAATACATGCTGGCTTTGAATTTATGATTCACCTGCCTCAGCCTTCAAAGCTTATAGGCAGATATCTCTATGCTCAGGCAGGTACTGCCTTTTCATAGCACACACTCATGTGCAGTGGGATTATGTTATGGTATATTGTAAATATTTACCCCTGCTATTGGTTTAATAAAACACTGATTGGCCAGAAGGCAGACAGGAAGTGTGGGGAAGGCAGACAGGAAGTGTGGGTAGGGCTACCAGACTAAGAAAATATTGGAAAGAGGAAGAATAGAGCAGAGATGACAGCAGACATGGAAAAAAAAAAAAGACTAAAAATGCTGCTCTCAGAAAAAGTACCAAGACACATGGCTAAACAGATTAATAGAAATAGGTTAAGTTGAGAGCTAGCTAGAAATATGCCTCAGCCATAGGCCAATCAGCATAAAATTAATATAAGCTTCTGGGTGTTTCTTTAAGACTTTGAGACTGACTGCTAGTCTGGACCAAAACACATACTACACTCACGCATGTTTCATTTGTAAGAAAAGAAATCTTAGGTCAAAGAGGGGAGAATTACAACAAAGAAAGCAGGACTCACATTGGTGGACTTGAGTTCCATCGTCTTCTTTAGCGGGTCAACTACTGAATGCTCTTGCACATATGTCTTCGTTCTTGCTGCACCAATGAGCTAAGGGCAACACTACAGTTAGTAACCAGACAGCTTCAAGCCAAGCTTGTCCCTCTTTCACTTGAAGGTACAAATGTGTTGATTACATTGAACCAAAACTTTAAACACAGAAGCAGCCAAGACTGCCATATGCCCTACTTAAGAATTTCACCAGCTCAATGATGCCATGTTGTTATACTAGCCAGGGTGTGATTCTGAGGGAAGGAAGGGGACACCTGGAAGTCAGAAGACCCCAGGAAGCACTATGTCTAGCAGAGTGCAGGAGTGCAGATCAGTCAGTGTCTTAACCAGCCCAGGGAGAAGCCCTTTCCCTCCACTGGCTAGATAAGAAAGCAGGCCTCCCAGTTGAGGGGGATATATCCATAACCAGTACCCTCCATGGGTGCATCCCATAGCCACCTCCTCTGCTGTGGTGGAAAACAGATTCCTTTCTGTTCTGAAGAGAGATCCCACACAGAAGCCTGGATTCAAGGGTAACCTGTTGTATCAGGCCAGCTAGCAGTCTAGGTTTTCACTGGTCCTATCAGCTTACTGAAGGTAGTAGTTTGCCATAGCAACAGAATTACTTCTACATTTAGAAAAAGTACCAGACCAAGGCCTAAATGTGGATCAGCAAGCCAAACAGAATTCCTGTCACAACCCACAATGTGCACAACCCACACAGGCCTAATGTCACCTTATTAATAGCTAGGATCCAACCATTGTAAATTCTATGATAGGCCTAGTCTGGACCAAAAACAGAAAAAGATGTAAGCCCCTCTCCACCAAGGCAGCTTCCTACAGCCAAGGTACCCCAACTCCTTTATTAGTTTGCAATTTCAACCTATGCAAAAATCACACATGGCATCTGAATGAAAATATAGTACAACACCATAGCACACTTTTCCAGGCAGGGCATACTTACAGATTTCACAATGGAAGGCAGACCCCACTCTGTGCTGAGGAGTCTGTGGCTGTGTAGCTTTCCAGAGGGATCAACATGTCTGTCCAATACATCAACACCAACCACATTTGGGTTCATGGGGTTTGGGTATTTCTGCATTGCAGCCGTGGTAACCATTTCCCATGGGTGGCTGCAGATAAACCAAAAATGAACATGTACAATGGTGGATGAGGTAAAGCTATTCTTCTACCACAGCCAAGTTGTGCTTTAGTCTGGTGATACATTCACGTTGGGTAATAACTTTTGGACACACTGAGTGATAATTTTTTTAAAAACTTCATTTATTTATTTTTATTTATTTGCCTTGGTGTTTGCCTGGAACTAGGAACTGGAACTATAGACAGTTGTTAGCTGCCATGTGGGTGCTAGGAATTGAACCCCGGTCCTCTGGAAGAGCAGTCAGTGCTCTCAACAGCTGAGCCATCTCTCCAGCCCTGATAATGATTTTTAATGTATACAGACTTCAGGGTTCCTAGAACATAGACTACATGGCACACCTGATGCCTATGAAGGAAACCTTTACAGAAACATGCCTCACGGCAGTCCTTCCTCCCAATCTTTCCAACTGCAACTATCCACAGGTAAGAAGAATCAACAGCATAGAAAGATGTATTCAGTAATTATGTTCATAAAAACAAGTGCGGAAGTTCGAGCATACTGTTCATTCTTGTGTCTAACCACAGTTCCAGACACCGTGGAAACCCCTTTTCAAGACTTTTCTTTTGGTGTAGCCTTGACTATCCTAGAACTAGCTCTGTAGACCAGGCTAGCCTCAAACTCAGAAATATGCCTGCCTCTGCCACCTAAGTGCTGGGATTAAAGATGTGCACTACCACCTGGATGATTAAACATTTTCTTTATCAGTATAAATAATACTTGTCTTTTGTCATTATCAGCTGCTTTCCTCCAAGTCTGGCTTCAGCTCTGAAGAGATCCTTCACTAGGAAAGGCAAAGGCTCAACTGCCTTAGCATTAGCACTCACCAATCACTCCAGTGGCTGAGAGCTTATAGCTTCTTTACTTTTCTGAAAAATGCCATAGAGCTATTCAAAACGCACCACACCTGCACTGTCTTCTTGGTATAATAAAGAGCATTCACTTCTCAGGAAGCCCTGGTTAACCAGTCAGTACCAAAGCTGGTTGGTGCACCTGCAGTATGACCCCACCCTTTTCTATACTATTTACCTGTGTCCTTGCTTTCTAGAGATGGAGTTCAAGCTACACCCAGGGACAAAACCACAGGGCTCTTGTTTATCTAAAAGCAAATCAAGTGGGCATTAATCTGTCCCAACTAAAAAAACCTCAACCCCACTAATTTTCCAGAACCATAGACAACCAGTAACATGGTTTTTAATGTTTTCTTTTAATCAAAACATCATATAAATGAGCATAAATTTCTATTTAATCTCAAGCTCCATTCCAGTCAATGCACATATGTAAGTAGAAGCTTCATAAATCTAAGAAGTTCCTAATGGCAGCTATGCTAGGACATACTGTACACTTAGATGCTGAAAGACTTAACAGGTGACTCCACACTGAGTGCTAATAGTATGCCAGGTCTCAGAAGTGCCCCCAAATCCAAAATGTATGGATGAAGAATGACTTGAGTCCTGCTTCAGAGAGCAATGCTCTCAAGATGTAACCATAGAAATGGTAGAGAGACACCAGGACTTCAATTCAGGAGATTAGGCTGGACGCCTAGCAAGCTTCCATATTTGCCATTCTGTTTTCTCAGATACCACATCAATAAGCAGTCCTGGTTGCCCAGCATACACCATGGGGCTCTACGTTCAGGTTAGCCTCAGACTCATGGAAATTCTCCTGCCTCAGGCTTCAAAATGTTAGGGATATAGGAATGCAGCACATCCTGCCTGAGATATAGATCTGGGTGCCCTAAGTGTGTGTGGGCTCAACCCTTGACTGGGTGGCTTAGCTTTATCTGGAAAGAAAGCAGTGCTGGGCCATGGACAGCATACACTTGCAAATCTATCTTCTAGGAGTTGTTATCCAGTCTCAGAGGTCTGTAACAAAAAGGACTAAGATCATGGATGAAGAGTGTAAGACAGACAGAAAGGCCAATAACCAAACTTCACTGAACACAAACACTGGTAGGAAAGGGGAGGAATAGGTCTGGAGAGAGGAGACAAGCTGAGGCTTGTCAGAAGAATGTTGAGGAACAAAGGGAGTGACCAGGTCTAAGCATGGCACTTGTTCCAACAACTCTAAAGCACTCAGATCTGGAAGAGGACTGCGCTGTAGAATCCCTTCTTATGAAATAGACTGTCAAAGGTTGTGACCAGGTTAAAAAGCACCCCAAGGACTCCAGCCCTACAACCCCACAGTTCCATGAGAGTTCGAAGTGTTCCCTTCTAGTTTCAGTACACTCTGTTCTGTTCTTATGGCACACAGTAGACTCTCAGATGCATCAGAGTCTCTATAGACAAATGTTCACAACTTTCTTTAAAATTGTCCTCAGTGAGAATATTGGCATGCCTAGATTAAAACACATCACAAAACTATACTATTAAAACAGTGTGGCAACATAGGCAAAATGAGTTAAAGAGCCCAGATCCTCTGGAAGTGGATTCAGATGTTAAGTCAACAATAATTATGACAAAGGTGACATTTTACAACAGAGAACAATGGGCCATTCAACAAGGAATGTTGGAACAAGGGCTTAACCATTTATTTAGGTGGAAGACCTCCTACGTTCTTCTATGTGGCATTGTGACCCTGGGTGGTATAATTCCCAACACCCCCACAGACTCTGTCCAGAGAACCACAAAGGTATGATTGAATGTGATGGCAGACACTGGCTATTTGGTCAACTGTCATGCTCACAGGAATGGGAAACCAAGGTCACAAATTATCTGAAAGAGCAAGTCCCTGGTCTCTGGTTATTCCTCACGCTGATTGTCACCAAAGTTTGGCAGCATGGTGGTGTGAACCGAAACTCCACCTAAATGGAGGGCAGCCTGGATGTCCGTGTGAGGTCCAAAAAATGGGGGCCTCAGTTAGGACACCCTAGGCCACCATGGGTTCAGTCAGAATACCCCAGGCCACCGTGAAGCCGTCGGGGTTCCGTCGGGGCACTCCGTGCTACCACGAGGCGGTAAGAGTTCAGAATACCCAGGGACACCATGAGCCCGTCTAGGGCTAGGACTCTGCGACCCCTGGAGTCACTTCCGGGTCAGGCCCGACGGCCCGCTCCGGTTTTCCGTCAGGCACTGGGAGCCCACGCCTGGGGTCATGAAGGTCCTAGCTCGGCTTGGGGTCGTGACCTTGGCTGTCCCCCGGTCCCGGGCTCAGCCCTACTTGTTCTGCCGCACCCGATGCCAGGAAGCTCCCCGACGGCGTCGGAGCCGGTAGCCTCGCCCACACTCACTCAAAGACGTGCTCAGAAGTCCAGATCTTCATGGTGCCAACCCCAACCGCCTGCCCGGTGTCCCGTGGAGTCCCGGGACAATAAGGCACAGAAGTTCACCGGCCCCGCCCCGTCCCGGCCAGCCGGCCTCGCAGCGCGCAGGCGCCGTCGAGCCCAGAGCAAGAACGCCCGGAAGTGCCGTCTCGTGGCCTATCCGAGACGGCGCAGGCCCCTCCCCTTGGCGCAGCCAGGCTCCGCCTTCTCGGCGCAGCGCAACCAGGCCCCGCCCCTCGCGCTCGGTGCAAGTAAGTCCGGCCTTCGTGAGGGCTCAGTGCGCCTGCGCAAAGCTGGATAGCGCGGAGATCCACTGCGCACGCCCGGTCTTTGGCGGGATGTTTTGTGTTTGGCGGGTTTCTGAAACGTTTCACGTCTTCTCTTTGGAGGTGGTCGAGCCTGGCGGCGTTCACCAGAGCACACTTTCGTGATGTTATTTTAGAAAGTTAATCCCACCTTTTACTTAAAGCTGAAACGATTGTGGGTCGCTATCAGCGCCTTGCCCATTCTCCTTGCCAGGCCAGGGGTCTAGGGCAGGCTGCCCATTCACCAAGCTGTGACCACGGGAGCAGTTGGAGCATGTAGGTCTAGACAGGGCTGGAACAGGAGCAACTGGCTCAATTAAATTGCTCTAGGGTCATAGGTCATCTCCACCACATCTCAGTGATGCCCACGCCCTCCTGTGCCTCCACAACTTCCTCTTACATATTTCTCAGCAATTATCACTCTGAGATCACTTTGTTTATCTGCTTAACTCCCACCAAAAGTCAGTCCCAGAGTGTCAGATCTGGCCTGTCTCCTTGATGGTCCTCGGTGCCTCTGGATAACAGAGGTTTAAAGGTTATTGAAAAATGCAGTAGCTATTTGAGGAATGAATTAATTAAGCCATTTAGTTTATCTGCTTGACTTCTAGTCTGTAGGCACTTGAGGGTGAGGCTCTTGTTAGGTTCCTTCAGTGATTTCCTTGCTGTACCTACCTAATAATTAGAGATGACATTCGTGAGTGAATGACTAAGAAGTGAGGGGGCAGGAGCGAATGGCATGGTTCTATTCAGAGATGCACGAGGTAAGGTGGACGAACTGCTTGGCTTGGGTTTCAGGTGTAGCTTCCCACCTCTGCTCATCCTGTCCCCCCCATCCTGTGTCTCCTGACTGAACAATTTGCTATTTGAAATGACGGTTAGAGGAAAATCTCGGTCCATAAAGGGCATCTTAGAATTACTGTTTCATTCTTGTACCTAGTTTGTTCAATTGTTAAAAACAAAAGTCAGGTTCATTTAGGAGGGTGGCTAATTCTTTTTTTTCTTTTTTCTTTCTTTTTTTTTTTTTAAATAGCCAAAGCTGTTTATATAATAAAAATAGAAAAATTACATTACATGGGAAGGAAATAATATGATTGGTAGCTGCTAAATGCAATTTGTGGTACTTGAGATTTTTATTTTTTTAATACTCTGTACTTTGAGTGGTTTCTTGGGGAGGTAATGCTTTAAGGGCTGCTGTGAAGGACTCAGACATGATTAAGATGTGCAAAGTTATTGTCATTGGATGTTACTGGTTCAGGAGCCATCAGTACAGAACAGTGTGTCCTTGATGCCATGGAGTTTTATGAAGCTGTTCGTCATCTAGCAACCCTATCCTTCCTCCTTTTCTTTTTTCCTCCCTTCCTTCCTTTTTTTTTTTTCTTTTTAAGAACATTATTTTGCCCTGTAGTTCAAGGCTTTTAATTGTCAAAGTCGTTAAAAAAAAAGAGAAACCTTCTTTTCCATTGTACTCCTAAACATCTACTGATACATGTACCAATCTACTGATTTTGCTTCTTACATCTGGGAGTGATGGGGATGGAATAAATAAGTGGATGGAGTCTGGGATCCAAGGGTCTTTTCTATGTCTCCCTTGGTAAAAATGTTGACAACTCTTTGGGGTTTGGAGAGAAAGATTTCTGTCATTACCTCCTAGAGATCTACTAAGAGGTTCTCCCTGAGGGAGCAAAGGAAGGTTTTTTGTTTTGTTTGTTTTTTAAGATCCCTAAGCACTGTATTATTGATGGTGCCTCTTACTGAAAGAGAAGTCATTAGTATGTCATTAACTTGATTTGGAATGAAGTGTTTGGCTCCTGTAGGTCTGGCCCAGCGATGACACCTGCCTCCACTCCCTTTTGGTGTGCTATCTTGCCCAGCCTGTGACTGGGAAGAATGTCATTTCTACTTGCCAGGAGCTTCACAACTGTACTTTGGGGAGCTAGACTACAAGTCAAGAAAACTGGAAGGTGTTTAGAGAGAAAGCTCTGTGTCTGGGGGAGATCTCGCTTGACCTCAGGCCTTCCTGAGATTGTGTGTGTGTGTGTGTGTGTGTGTATGTATGTGTGTGTGTGTGTGTATGTGTGTGTGTATGTGTGTGTGTGGGTGTGCAGCTGAGGAGGATGTGGCTGAGGGGCTGGCACTAGACATTGGCTTGTGAAGAGACACAAGCAAGCACTGGTGTCGGTAGATCCCAGGTGCAAGACCTGGTCCTGACTTGGGCTGAGTCTTTGCTCCTTTGACATCTAAGCTTCATTCATTCATTCATTTGCCCTTCACTTGTTACATTTTGCAACATCCCCATTTTATCCGATTTATTGTTACTGATTTTTTTTTTGTATCAGTGTGGCATACAATAGTCTATTGTTACCCAGAGTTTTGTTTTCAATAATTTTTCAACCATCCATGGTCTACTGTCAATAGTAAATGAAAATTTTCAGAAGTAAATAATTCATGAGATTAAATTACATGCCATTCTGAATAGTGTGATGAAGTCTTGTGCCATCTCACTCATTCCTACCCTGGGCATGTACCAGATTGTTGTACAGAGTGTTCATGCTATATGCACCACCCACCAACACAAATGCTCCTTCTCCAGTACATCCATGCTGGATATACTACCCACCGATGTAAAATATATCTCTCTAGGGATCCATGTCATATACATTATTCATCTATGGTTCCCAGAATCCACTGTGGGTCTTAAAACACATCTAAGAGGACAAGAAGCCACTGTTGTAACCATATATGTATTTGATATTTGTTCCCCGATTCTGCCACAGAACTGACACCTTGTGACTTCCTGGACGATAGGAGTATCATTTGTTACAATGTCTCAGTTCACAGTAAAAAAGGTAATAAAATGACATAAGTGGGATTGTACTGGCTCGGGGTGGAGCCAGACCTGGGAAAGAACAGGTGAGAGAACTGAATCTCGATCTTAATTAGTCTTATTAATAAAAACCCAGAATCAGATATCAAGGGTGAAAGATCAGAGAAGCAAAGCAGCAGCCACTAGAAACTTATTACCTCTACAAATCCTCATACCAAATGGATTAGAGGTGTGCATCAGCACCTCCAGGCTCTGCTTGTCTTTTAGACCGGTTCAGTCTTGTGTAGCCCAGGGTGGCCTGGAACTCCTCATCTTCCTGCTTCCTCATCCCCAGTGCTGGGATTAAAGGTGTGGGCCACCACTGTCTGGCCTCTGTGATTAACTAGTGACTAGCTTTGCCCTCTGATCTTCAGGCAAGCTTTATTTGTCAGAACACAAACAAAATATCACACAACATACAACCTTTATCAGTGCTTCCAAACCCTCAAGGAAGGGAGGGCAAAGCCAGAGCCAGAGCTATGTAAAGCATCATGGACAAGGAGATCTGATGGACTTTGGGTTGAGCATATTCACAGGATAGGAGGGTATTGTACTCTTAACTCTACAAGGTCAGAAGCTCCTGTGTACTGGATCCTGTGGACCCCACCCCATGTACTTCTCCATCTGACTATCCTTAATAATAATAATAATAATAATAATAATAATGTGAAGAGTTTTTCCTGAAGCCTTTGAGACATCCTAGCATGTCATAAATGCAAGGATGGCATGCTCAGAGATACAGTTTATAGCTGGTCATTCAGGAATGCAAGTGACCAGCTAGAAGTTGAGATCAGAGCCCAAAGACAGCAGAGGTAGGAGCAACCTCGAGGGACTAAGTGCTTGGCCTGTTTCCAAGTAGAGTGTTCTCTGGAATACTGCTATATGTGTGTGACCTCCTCCCAAATCCAGTGTGTTTATGTGGAGAGAGCTGTAAGAGGTAACTCTCAGAATCAGCTCCTTTGTGTAACTACTGTTCTTTCAAGGCAGCTAATGTCCCCACCAGCAAGGTTAAAAATGGCCTAAAAGGAAGCAAGGTCCATAGTCTCCTGATGTCCTGCCATAGGCTCTGGAAGTGCCACTCACTTTGGGATAGACTGGTGCCCATCTTCACCTTTTCTTCTGACCCTTTGGGCCATGACCTTCATCTCTAACTGCCATGAAGGGTTGGACTTCCTTCCCTCCCCCTTAAAGTGGATGTTTTGTCTTTAATTCTATTTTTTTTAAAGTGGTGTTTATGTGTGTATGCGTGTGTGTAACTGGCCTGGAATTTATCAATAAGGTTAGGCTGGCCAGAAATCTTCCTGTCCCAGGAATCCTCCTGTCTATGCCCCAAAATGCTGGGATTAGAAGTATGTATATCATCATGCCTATTGTGTGTATGTGTGTGTGTGTGTGTGTGTGTGTGTGTGTGTGTAGCATATTTCTCTGTATGCATGTGTGTTTGTGTGCAGGGTCAGAGGTCAATGTCAGGTATCTTCCTCTGTCATTTTCCATACTTCTTTGGAGGCAGAGTCTCTCACTGAACCTGGAACATACTAATTGGCTCTGCTGGATAGCTGGATGCCCAGCATTTTCACATGGGGGTTGGAAGTTGTACTCAGGTTTTCATGCTTTTATAGTAAGAACTTTATCGACCGAGCATCTCTTCAGCCCCTTGAGTCACAGAGCCTTCCGTTGGTCCTGTCCTGTCTTTTTGTCTTTGCTCCCTTAATTCACTGCAGGAATCTCTCCTCATGGACTCTAGGCCATTGCTGTCCTCATTTCCTACGTTAACAGCTTTGGGTAGTTTTCCCATGGGCAGTTTGGGGACATAGTTGGGGACATGTTGGTCTTGGCACCCAGTGGGCAGAGGTCAGAATGGCTGCTCAGCATCTCCCAAGCCAGGATGGTGACAGCTACCTCAAAACAACAAAAAAAATGAATGTAGTTCCAAATGTCAATGACATCCCATGGTAGAAGTCCTGGTGTGTGGCTGCCAGGCTCTTGTAATCTGGTCCTTTTACCTGGCTGGCTTAGATGTCCTGCTCTCCCATTTTTCAACCCCATTGCACTTTGTTGTGGCATGAGCAATCTGACACCTGTGGCTGGATACTTCCACACCCTTGGACTTCGAGCCTGGGTTTTCTACTCCCTGAATGTATTCTCCCCATATTTACCCTCAACAATCTTACCTTTTGAAGTTCTGTTCAAACACTCCACTCCTTAAAGGCCTCTTGGAAGGGCCTTTTGTGGAACTCTGTCCGAAGCCCATTCTTTTGGTGCATTGTATGTCATCACAGAAGGACCGCACTGTCCACAGCCACAGTTTAAAGGACAAACTGAAGGCTTCGGTCTCAAAGATGTCCTCTTTATCTGCTCTTCATCTTCGAGTCTTTGTCACATGGTCCCACAAGGAAGTTAGGATCATTATAACATGAAAATATATTCACTACCAAACAATTGCAGCTTTCAGCCTGCCCCCAAGCCAAGCCCAGACCCTCCCCTGCTCACTTACTCACACTTTTCACCACTGTGATAAAAGGATGGACAAGAAGCCCATGAAAAGGAGGCAAGTTTATCTCAGCTCACATTTCTAGGTCATAGTCCAGGTGGTGGCAAGTCACAGCCCCAGGAGTAGGAGGCAGCTGGCTACATTGTATCCACAGTCAAGAAACAAATGTATGAACAAAAACCTCAAAAGAGACTGGCAAGTTGGCTCAGCAGGGAAAAGCACTCACTTCGAAAGCCAAAGAGCTGACTTTGATCTCAGGAAATGACAGACAAGAGCCCACTGTGGTGGCCTGTATCTGTAAAAACAACCTTCTATGGCAAATTGGGAATCGGAGATAGGAGAATTGCCCAGGAACATATAGGCTAGCTAGCTTAGCCTGAAGAACACAGTAGAAACTTGAGGGACCATACCTCACCTGGTGAAGGGTGAGAGTGAGCACCTTCTGACCTTCTGGCATATGCATGTGTGTACACAGAGTAACAATATCATACACACACACACACATACATACATACATAAGAGCAGAGAGCCATGTATGTTGTGTTAAGCCCACTTCCTTTTCTGTAGCCCAAGATGAATGATGTCACCCAAAGTGGACAGGTCTTTCCACCTCTGTTAACCTAACCAATTCAAACCCCATAGGCATACCCAGAGCCCAGACTCTCTGCCATTCTAAATCTCCTCAAGTCGAAGATCACTCCAGAACTCTGTTGTCCTATACCAAGCTGGTAAGTTATCACTTGAAGAGGAAGATATCAGGGTCACTCCATCTCCACCTCCATTTTAAAGGCCAATCACAATCATAGGTGTCTTTGCACAAACATCCAAGGACTTGGTTTCCTTCCCCTAAGGTCTCTCCCAAGCCATCATTCAGGTCTATCCGACATGAAATGCAAATGCACCAATCACATGACTTTGCTATTGTGGGGGCAGATTACGGCCAAATGAGCATGAGACTCCTAGATGAATGTAATGCAAATTGTAAAGCTTAAAGTCTAAGTTTGGTTTGCTTATAGATTTCATTTATGTATACTGTAATATGTTTGTACCAGTATGTGCACGTGTGTGGTACTACTATAATTTTATATTTCATTTTTTTCATGTTAAAGTTTCAGCTAGAACTTTTCTAAAACAAAAGTTAATTCATTGAATTTTTTGTTTTTGAGATTAGGTCTCACTATGTAGAGCAGGCTGGCCTTCAACTCATGGGGATAGACCTGCTTCAGCCTCCTGATTGTTGGGATTAAAGTGTATACCACCAGGCCTTGCAACAAAAATTAAATTTAAAGCCAGTCAAAGAACAAATCTTCATTATGACATTTCATATGAACACATCTCTGTGCCAGGCTCCTACCCACCCTCCACCCCCTTTCCCTGCCACAGTTCTCTTAGGAGAGTCTACATTCCGCTTTCATGCTGTGTATATGTCTCTGTCTGGTTAAATCTATTTAGTCAGGGTTCTCCAGAGGAACAGAATGTATATAATTAATCTATATATACATAGAGAAAGGGGATTTATTAGAATGGGTTTATAGGCTGTGGTTCAGCTAGTCCCACAAGACTGTCTACCAACAGAATGTCTAAGAATTCAGCAGTTGTTCAGTCCACAATTCATTTAATAACAATTCTAGTTGTTAATAAATGAAAACTCAGAGCCAGATATTAGGGAAAAGGCTGGAGTATCAAAGAGAGGAAACAGAACACAGTCAATTCTCACCCAGCCAACTTCTCAGGGTAAAAGCTATCTTCTGGGTTCCTCAGCCTGGCTTATAGCTTCTACAGAATACCACAGTGTCTGCCTACGCCACCTTAAATATCTTCTTTGCCCAATTCTTTCATCTCTGGATTCAACCCTGCATCATAATTCTAGAGTTAAGGCTAAAGGTGTGAGCTACTACTGTTTGGTTGTTAGGCCTTGAACTCACAGAAACAGAGAAAGATCTCTGTCTCTGGAGTTATGGGATTAAAGGCATAGGTCACCACTCTGTCTTTCCCGTGCTGGGATTAAAGCTGTGTGTTGTGAAAGATTTCCAGACCTATTTGGGCCATAAATTTGGACCTTGCCCGAGGCGGCTTTTATTCCTCCCCAAAATGATTCAGATGCTTTTATTAACTTCATACTGTTTGGCCTATGTCTCAAGCACATTACTAGCTAGCTCTTTATCTTAATTCAACCCATTTCTAGTAATCTATCTGCCATGTGGCCTGGTCCATGGTTCACCTGGATTCCTTACATGGTTCTTCTTCAGGGGGCTTGATGGAGACTGACTGATTCTGCCTTCCTTCTACCTGTCTCTACTCTGATTCCTGTGCCCGCTTCTATGGTGCTCCACATAGGCCAAAACAACTCCTTTATTTACAGAGAACAGTCCCACCACAGCTGTGAGTTACCATTCTCTGACCCCCGTGGCTTGACTCTGGGTGGATCTGTTCTCTGATATTCCAGATTGATTTTATTAAATATAAAATATATTACCACAGGTTGGTCTTCTGTATATTCCAGAATCCCACAGAAGAAGGCTTTAATGCCAGTGAAGGAATGGACTTGCTAGCAAGAGTAAGAGCAAGGTTCCTTCTTCAAAGACCTTTATATAGGCTGCCAGCAGAGGGTGTGGCCCACATCAAAGGTGGACTTTAACAACTCAAAACATCTGGAATAAAAGTGGGTCTTCCCACTTCAAATAATTTAATTTAATAAAAAGAAAACAACTCTCACATGTGTACCCAGCTGTGTGGGTTTTATTTAATTCCAGATGTAGTCAAGCTGACAACCAAGAATAGGCATCACATCTGGATTCTGTATGTGGCAGAAAATGTGGTGTTTTCTCCTCCTGTGATGGCTGATCTTGGCTGTTAACTTGACCACATGTACAATCAACTAAAACCCAAGCACCTGGACACACCTTGCAGAGTTTTCTTGATTGAAATAACTGAGGTGAGAAGACCCATCTTACGTATGGGCCACAATTTCTGGGGGCAGCCCACATACAAGACCATGGATAAGGAAGCTTTTACTGTCTGCCTGCTTGCCCTCCCCTCGCCAGCTTATCTGCTGCTGAAGTTCTCCTTCACTGGTATTAGAACCTCCTCCTCTACGATTCCATTGTAGACTGAAGACCAGCTGAGACATCCAACCTCATGGACCAAACAAACAAACAAACAAACATCCAGATTTTTGACCTTCCATCAGGAGATAGCCATTGTTGGATTAGCCAGACCATACATAGCCTGTATGCCACTCCAATAAGTCCTATATGTATATGATTCCTGAACCACTTCCACATCATTTATATGTGCATACTATCATACATGTGTATCTATATATTTAAATCTAGAGTGCAGGAATGAGGGCGAACATGATATCTGTCTTGCTGAGTCTCACTTGTTTCTCTGGACATGCTGCTCTTAGGTTTTCACAGATGAATAAAACCGTCAGATACTCTTTGTTTATTTTTATTGTTCACTTGAACTTTTGCTTTTGATTCTGAGTGAATTCATTTTGGGAGGTTTTCTTGGGTACTAGGTACATACCCCAAAGAGGCTTTTCCTTCCTTCCCTCCCTCCCTCCCTCCCCCTCCTTCCATCCTTTCCTCCCTTCCTTTTTATTTATTCTTCTCTCATAGTTTGCAGCCCTCCTTCCTGTCTTCTCCTTTGTCTCCCCTCACCCCAGGTCCACTTCTCCATTTTTCTTCAGGACAGGGCAGGTCTTCCAGGGATACAAGTTGCAGTAAAACTAGGAATATTTCTTCATATTAAGGCTGAATGAGGCAGCCCAGTAGAAGGAAGAGTCTCAAAAACTGGTGAAAAAAGTCCTTAGAGACCATTTCCATTCCCACTGTTAGGAGTCCCACAAGAACCCCAAACTACACAACTGTAACATACACAGAGGGGCTAGGCCAGCCTCATACAGGCTCCCTGATGGGCTGTTTACCCTCTGAGCCCCGATGAGCCCTGCTTAATTGATTCTGTGGGTTTTCTTGTGTTGTTCTTGGACCCTCTGGATCCTACAAGCCTTGTTCCCGTCTTCAGAAGGATTTCTGAGGCTCCCCTAATGTCTGGCTGTGGAATTCTACATCTGCTCCCTCAGTTGCTGAATGGAACCTCTTTGGTGACAGTTATGCTAGGTTCCTGTCTGCAAGTATAACAGAGTATCATTAGAAATCATTTTATTGACTCCCTCCCCGTTGCCTGTCCTCTTTGGTTCTATCCCAGGTCTCTGGACTATCCGGCCTTTGAGTCTTGGCCCTTTAGGTAGTTTAAAGTGGGGATTCCCTCTTATGGCATGGGTCTCAGGCCTGATCAGTCATTGTTTGGCCATTCCCACAAGTTTTGCAAAACCTTTACCCCAGCACATCTTAAAAGCAGGACAGATTGTAGGTCCAAGGTTTTTCTGGCTGGGTTGGTGTCCCAATCTTTTCACTGGAAGGCTTGCAAGGTTATAGAAAATGTTGGGTTCAGACTATGTCTCTTCCTTTTACATGAGTCTTTGTTAGGGTTACCTCATAGATTCCTAGGAGTTTCCATTGCACAAGGATTCTACTTCACCTCCCCCCATTTCAGTAATTTCTCCCATGACTCTCTCTCTCCACCTCAACCTGATTCTTCCTGTTCCCATCCCCACCTGCCCCCAGTCTACTCATGAAATCAATTTATTCCCCCTTCCCAGAGAGATTCATGTATCTCTCCTTGAGCTCTCCTTGTTTTTTAACCTCTCCTGGTCTGTGGACTGTTGCCTGGTTATCCTTTACTTTACAGTCAATATCCATTTATGAGTGAGTACATACCATGTTTGTATTTCTGGGTCTGAGTTACCTCACTCAGGATGATTTTTTTTCTTGTTTCATCCATTTTTCTATAAATTTTATGATATCATTTTTCACAGCTGAGTAATACTTCATGGTGTAAATGTAACATATTTTCTTTATCTGTTTTGGTTGAGGGACATCTAGGTTGTTTGCAGTTTCTGGCTATTACAAATAAAGCCATAGTGAACATGTTGAGCAAGTATCCTTGTGGTAGAATAAAGTGTCCTTTGGGTATATGCCCAGGAGTGGTATATCTGGATCTTGAGGTAGATTAAGCCCCAGTTTTCTGAGAAACACTATATTGACTTCCAAAGTAATTGTACAAGTTCCACCAGCAATGGAGGAGTGTTCCCCTTGCTCCACATCCTCTCCAGCATGAGCTGTCACTTGTGTTTTGGATCTTAGCCATTCAGACTGGTATAAGACAGAATCTTAGTGGTGTTATGATTTAAATTTTTGTGATGGCTAAGGATGTTGAACATCCCCTTAAGTGTTTCTCGGCCACTATTTCTATCGAGAATTTTCTATTTAGATCTGTATCCCACTTTAAATTTGGATTATTTGGTTGATTTGGCCTAGTTTCTTGAGCTCTTTATATATCTTAGATATTTGTCCTCTTTCAGATGTGGAGTTGGTAAAGATCTTTTCCTATTTTGTGGGCTGCAATTTTGTCTTGTTGACAGTGTTCTCTACCTTACAGAAGATTTTCAGTTTCATGAGGTATTATTTATTACTTGTTGATCTTAGTGCCTGTGCTGTTGGTGTTCTCTTCAGGAAGTTGTCTCTTGTGACAAAGTGTTCAAGGCTTCTTCCTACTTTCTCTTTGATTAGGTTCAGAGTATCTGGCTTTATGTTGAGGTTTTTTGATCCACTTGGACTTGAGCTTTGCACATGGCGATAAGTATGAATCTATTTGCATTTCTGTACGTGCAGACATTCAATTTGACCAGTACTATTTGTTACACATGTTTTTTATTTTCCATTGTGTATTTCTGGCTTCTTTATAAAAAATCAGGTGTTCATAAGTGGGTGGATTTATATCTGGGTCTTTGATTCAATTCTCTTAATCCGCCTGTCTGTTTTTATATCAATATCATGTGGGTTTTTAAAATTACTATAGCTTTGTACTACATCTTAAAATCAAAGATAGTATGTAATAAGTTTCTGGCCTGGACTAGTTCCAAGATTAGGACCTTCCTGCAGCTGCTTAGTTCTGCCTAGCCCTGAGGTGTCTGGACCAACAGTCCCAAAGTCCCAAAGAAACACACAGAAGCTTATATTAATTTCATTCTGATTGGCCTATGACTCACACATATAACTTGCTTACTCTTAATTCCTAACTAATCCATAATTAGCCAAGTGGCTTAGTACCTTTTCTCAGAGCAGCATCCTGGTCTTCTTTCCTCTGCATCTACTGGCATCTCTGTCTGTCTCTTCCTTTTCCTAGAGTTTTCTCAGTCTGGTAGCCCCATCCATACTTTCTATCTGCCTTCAGGCCAATCAGCACTTTATTAAACCATTAGGAGGGACAAATACTTACAAAGTGCCAGAACATAGTCCCACAGCAATGGAGTGATACCTTCAGAAGTTATTGTATTGTTTTGTACAGGATTTTTTTTTTAAGCTATCCTGAGTTTTTTCTTTTTACTGATTAAGTTAAATATTGCTCTTTTAAATTCTGTAAAGAATTGTGTTGGGATTTTGATGGGACTGTATTGGATCTATAGACTGCTTTTGGTAGGATGGCCATTTTTACTATGTTAATTCTACCTATCCAAGATCATGAGAGATCTTTCCATCTTCTGATTTCTTTTCCAATTTTTTCAAACATTTGAAGTTCTTGTCATACAGGTCTTTCACTTGCTTGATTAGAGTTACATCAAGGTATTTTATATTATTTGTGACTATTGTAAAGGGTGTTATTTTTTTAAATATTTATTTATTATGTATACAGTGTACAGAAGAGGGCACCAATCTCATTATAGATGGTTGTGAGCCGCCATGTGGTTGCTGGGAATTGAACTCAGGACCTCTGGAAGAGCAGCCAGTGCTCTTAACCTCTGAGCCATCTCTCCAGCCCCCGGGTGTTGTTTTCTTGATTCCTTTCTCAGTCAGTTTGTTGTTTGTATATCGGAAGACTACTTATTTGTTTTTTAGTTAATCTTGTATCCTGCCACTTTGCTGAAGGCATTTATCAGCAGTAGTTCCCTGGTAGAATTTTTGGGGTCACTTATGTATACTATCACATCATCTGCAAATGGCAAAAGTTTGACTTCTTCCTTCCCAATTTGTATTTTCTTGGTCTCTTTTTGTTGACTTATTGCTCTAGTTAGGACTTCAAGTACTGTGTTGAATAGATATGGGAAGAGTTGGGTAGCCATGTCTTGTTCCTGATTTTAGTAGAATTGCATTTAGTATCTTTCCATTTAATTTGATGTTGGCTATTGTCTTACTGTAAATTGCCTTTATTATGTTAGGTATGTCTCTTGTATCCCTGATCTCTCCAAGTCTTTTATCCATGAAGTGGTGTTGGATTTTGTCAAATGCTTTCAGCATCTAAGGAAATGACCATTTTTTTCCATTTATATAATAGATTACATTGACAAACTTTTGCATGTTGTGCCATTCCTATATCTCTGGGGTGAAGCCTAATTGATCATGGTGGATAATCTTTTTGATGTGTTTTTGGATTCGGTGTTAAAGCATTTTATTGTGTATTTTTGCATCAACGTTCCTGAAGGAAACTGCTTTGCTGTTCTCTTTATTTGTTGAATCTTTATGTGGTTTAGGTATCAGGATGACTGTGGCCTAATAAGAAGAATTTAGCAATGCTTCTTTTGTTTCTATTTTGTGGAATAATATGAGGAGTATTGATCTTTTTTGAAAGTTTGGTAGAATTCTAACCCTGACCCTAGGGAGACTTTTAATTACTGCATCTTGTAGTCAGACTTTCCTTGGCTGTCAGTTCACAAATAAGGGCACAAAGACTTATTATTAATTATGAAGGTTTGGCCTTAGCTTAGGCTTCCCCCAACTAGCTCTTATAACTAAATTAACCTGTTTTTTATTTTAATTAAGCTATGGTTTGCCATGTGGCTCAGTTCTTTCTCTATATTGTATGTCCAACTTGCTCCAAGCTTCCTAGCATCTTTGACTTTCTTCACCTCAGCATTTCTCTCTCTCCCTAGGAATTCTGCCTGTCCTCTCCTTCCCAGCTATCTGTAGTTCAGCTTTTTATTAAACCAGTCACAAGAACACATCTGCATACAGTGTACAAATATTCCACAATAACTTCTATTTTCTTAGGGGTTGTAGGTCCATTTAAATTGTTTATCTGATCTTGATGTAACTTTGGTAAGTATTATCTATAGAAAAAATTGACAGTTTCTTTTAGATTTTTCAATTTTGTGAACAATAGGCTTTTGAAGTATGACCTAATGATTCTTTGGATTTTCTTGGTGTCTGTTTTTATGCCTACCTTTTTGCTTCTGATTTTGTTAATTTGGATATTCTCTCTTTGACTTGTAGTTAGTTTGGATAAGGGTTTGTCTATCTTGTTGATTTTCATAAACAACCAACTTTTTGTTTTATTGGTTTTTTTTTATTGTTCTCTTTGTTTCTGTTTTATTGGTTTCAGCTCTCAGTTTGATTATTTTGTAGTGTCTACTCCTCTTGGGTGCACTTCTTTTTGTTCTAGAGTTTTCAGGTGTGCTGTTAAGTTGCTAGCATGAGATCTCTCCAATTTCTTTATGCAGGCACTTAGTGCTATTAACTTTTCTCTTAGCACTGCTTTCATTGTGTTCCATAAGTTTGGGTATGTTTTGCATTCATTTTCATTGAATTCTAGGAAGTCTTTAATTTCTTCCTTGACCCAGTAATTATGCAGTAGAGAGTTGTTCAGTTTCCATGCTTTTATAGGCTTTTCATTGTTTCAGTTATTGTTGAAATCCAGCTTTAATCCATGGTGGTCTGATAGGATGTAGGGGATTATTTTAATTTTCTTGTATTTGATGAGACTTGCTTTGTGACCGGATATGTATTTGATTTTGGAGAATGATGTGTGAGGTGCTGAGAAGAAAGTATATTCTTTTTTGTTTTGGTGAAATGTTCTGTAGACATCTCTTGGGTCCATTTGATTTATAACATTTGGTAGCTCCAGTATTTTTCTGTTTAGTTTTTATGTGAATGATGGTCTGTCCATTGGTGAGAGGGGGATATTGAAGTCTCCTACTATTTATATGTGAAGATTGATGTATAATTTAAGCTTTAGTAAGGTTGTATTTATTTATTTGCTTGTTTGTTTGTTTAAATGTAGGTGCCCTTGCAACTGAGGAAAATATGCTAAGAAATGAGATACTATCTTGGTGGGTTTTTTTCTTTGGTGAATATGAATTGTCTTCATCATCTCTTTTGATTAGTTTTGGTTGGAAGTCTATTTTGTTAGCTATTAGAACCAGCTTGCTTCTTGGGTTCATTTACTTGGAAATTATTTTTTCTACCTTTTACTCTGAGGTAATGTCTGTCTTTGATGTTGAAATGTGTTTCTTGTGAACAGCAGAAAGATGGATCCTGTTCTTGTATTCGTTCTGTTAGCCCATGTCTTTTTACTGGGGAATTGAATTTATTGATAATGAGAGATATCAGTGACCAATGAACCAATGATTGCTAATTTCTGTTATTTGTTGTTGTTGTTGTGTATGTGAGCCTTCCTGTAGCTCAAATTTTAATTGGTCTTAATAATAAAAACCCTAAGCAAGATATGGGGGTAAATGCTGGAAGATCAGAGAGACAAAGAGGCCACTTCCCTCTTACCTCACCAGCTCCTCAGTGGAAAAGGGGCGAGCTTGTGTTTGCCTGCTTTGCATTTCTCTTTCCACCCAGCCATATCACTTCTTGATTGCTCCCAAATGCTAGGATTAAAGGTGTGAGCCACCACTGCCCGGCCTCTATGGTTAACTATTGGCTGGCTCTGCCCTCTGATCTCCAGATAAGCTTTATTTGTTAGAGCAGAAACAACATATCACTACAGTTCCCCCTTTTCTCTAAAATAAAAGGAGGTTATAGCTAATATAAGAAAAACTATATACAACAAATACAATAACTATATAATATACACAAGCAATAATTATATCAACAATGTCCAGTCCATAAGCACTTGACAAATCTAGAGAAAATACTCCATTATCTACCCTATCTTGGTGAGCTGAAATGGTTGTACCTAATTTACTTTGTATTTTAACTTGCATTACCAAAGCTATTGTTTAATGTCTCTCAACCCTAACTTTACACTTCTTTAGTGGATTTCTTTTCTGAATTTGTTAACAGGGAAAACTATAACTATCTAGTTTTAAACTCCATCAGAGACCTGAGAAGGAAATAATATTACCTAAGTAAGAAGTGCAAGCAAGAGACTTCCAAAAATGTGAGAAATGACAGAAACAGCAGTCTGCCTGGAAAGCCACTGAAGATTTTTCTGTAACTTTATCATTCTACATGCCTAGAATATCTGGCAGACTTTTCTGCAATGCAGGATATTCTGAAGGGCAGTCCTACTTTGTCTTGACAAATGTCAGCAGTCTCTTATTTTGTATCTTGCTTGTCCATTTTAGACAGTATACTACCAGTAGTTGAGGCAAAGACCCTTTCCTACCCAGTGAATAACTTTGGTAAAAAGAAAGTAAACTCCATATGAAGGTTTTTTTTTTTGTTTTGTTTTGTTTTTTGTTTTTTGTTTTTTTTTTTTTTTTTTTTTTTTTTTTTTTTTTTTTTTTTTTTTTTTTTTTTTTTTTTTTTTTTTTTTTTTTTTTTTTTTTGTTTGTTTTTTTTTTTGATGTCTATCATCTTATCTGAAGTAAATTGGTGCTGCCTGGAACAGACATGTCTCATTTCATAAAAAAGGAACCTGTGTTATTAAATCATCTTAAATGCCATATTTTGTAGATTTCTGAAGTGTTTGAAGATGACCTGTTTATCTAAAATATATCTCTCTTTGATCTTCAACACATACCTAACATGACTACAAGTTTGATTGTAATAACTAACTACTAACTTGCATTTCTTTATATACTAGTTAGTTGGTAATAATAACTTTCAAAGACTAGAGATTTGTATTATATTGCTTAATGAGCTGTATAAGTACAATACCTTGAACAAATGTATGTATAATATGTTTCAGCAAAAATAACCTTAAATTTGTATCAATATACAAAAATCCAAGCCAATGTAAAATATCTAAAACTAGTACCTGCTTTTGGATTTAAAAGTAGATTTAATAATCTGCCTTTTATCCTATTATATCTATATTCCTCTCTTTCTTTTTAGAGCAAGAAACTTGGATCTAATCTTCTTTCTTCATTCTTTTTCCTGGCCATTACAACAACAACTTGCATTCAACCACTTTAAATAATGACAAATATTTATCCCATTGAAAGACCAAAATTCACCTATTCCATCTCTTGGGAATATGGGCCTCCTGTTCTTAAGATCTTGCTGTCTTAAGGTGATGGTATATTTATAGAACTGTGAAAAAAATGGGATTATTATCATGTCCTGGTAGATGTAGCTATTTCATTTATTGTCCACTCTCTGTGTAATGGAAAAGTATAGGGCTTGTCTCAACATAAGTTTTTAGTTGTTTACTCTGTTTATATGGTAAAAATATTTATTCTAAGATAATATTCTCCCTTTTCATTAAAATTCCTGTAGGGAAATGCATAGAGGGTAAAATAAGCAGAATACAATCAAGGTCTGGATACAAAGTATCCACTTGTGTATCCTGTAATTTCTTTTCCACCAAAGTCAAGTCTCTTTCAGCTTCAGCTGATAAATCTTTTGGACTATGTAAGTCTTCGTCACTTTTTAACATTTGGAACTAATTACTCAGTTCTTGGTGTTTTACTTCAGCAGTGAGCCTTAGATGGGCAATGTCTCCCAGCAGTTTTTGAACATCATTAAAAGCCTGCAATTGATTTCTTCTGACTTGAATCTTTTGAACTAAGGTTTTTTTTTTTTTTTTTTTTTTTGTAGGCCTATTTTATATCTAAACTAATTAATAGAATCTCTTCAAGAAAATTTGGAATTCTCAACAGGCAAAATTTTCTTTACCTCTTCAAACATTCTACTTATATTTGAATCAGTTAGTAAAATATTTTCCATGTAATGATAAAGTATAGATTGAGGTAACTGCTCATGTATCATTTCCAATGGCTATTGTACAAAATATTGGTACAGGGTGGGGCTATTTAACATTTCCTGTGAGAAAAACTTCCATTGATATTTCTTAACAGGCTGAGAATTATTATAAGTAGGCACTGTAAAGGTAATTTTTTCTCTTTCTTTTTATTGTAAAGGTATGGTGGAGGAACAGTTTTTTAAACAGATAACTATAAGAGGTCATTTTTTTAGTAATAAAGAAGGCAAAGGAATTTTAGGTTGTAGTGATTGCATTGGCTGAATCACCTTATTAACAGCTCTTAGATCTCTTACCATTCTTCATTTTCCAGATTTTTTAAAATTTTAATTTGTTTTAGTAACAAATATAGAAGAAGGGCTTATTGATTTTTCAGTATGTTGAACATTTGGCTGCTCCTGTACCAGCCATTCAAAGGCTTGCAATTCTCTGATGTTAAAGGCCATTGCTGAACCCATACATGCTTGTCTGCTAATGATTTTAAAGATAGGGCTGTTGGTGACTTTAAAAGATCAGCAGCTGTTGTGCCCTGTTCTTGTACAACCTGAATGGTTGGTGTCTGTTTTTCATAATACCTTCTAATATTTTTCCCAGAAACATATTAGTTTATGGTTTGTTTCTGAGATTGGGGGAATGTTAATCTGGGTATTCTACTGCTGTAACGAATCATGTTTCCATATATTCATTGCTGTGATGGCCATATAAGGCTTTAATTTTCCTCTCTGTCTTTCTGGTGCTATACATCTGACACAATTCCTACTTTGTTTTACCTGAGATAATGCTCCAATCCCTAAAAGCATTTACTTCCAGAAGAGGCCAATTTGGATGCCAAGATTCTGGTGCAATTATTATTATATTTGTACCTGTGTCTACAAGACCTTCAATGACAATGTCATTTATTTGTATTTTTAATTTTGGACTTTGTTCATTTATAGAAGTTTGCCAAAATACTTGTTTTATGGTTTCTCATGATTTTTTTGTTCTCTTTTCTATATCTGTTCTATCATCCAGAGCATTATGGTTTTGACAATATGCATTGAGTAATTTAATTGTTCTGGGAAGGAGTTTTTTCCACAATGACAAAAAATAACTGAACCAAATTTGATATGGGGACTGTGAGAGGCCCCTCAAAGCATTTCGTGATGGAAAAAATTACCTTGTCTGTCCCTTGTTAATCTACATTTATTGGTTCAGTGTTGGTCTTTGCCACACTTTCTGCATACTCCAGAAGAGAGGGGTATTATTTTTGAATTATTCTTTAAAATATTATTTCTAGAAATGCTCTGTTTGCAATTCCTTTATAGGTGACATTATTTTCCACAACTGAAATACCTGATATTTTGATTTTTCTTCAAACTTCTGGAAATCACCTTTTCTATCAAAACATTATCATGGTTATGATATTTGATATTTACTGTATTTTGGATCCATTCCTTTAAGGATGCTGATATTGTCTTTAATGGCCAAGTTACCCTTTTGCATTGTGAATTAGCATTTTCAAAAGCCAAAGATTCAATTATTATTTTCCTAGCAAATGACTCAGTTTTCTTTTTTCCTTCTTTAACTCTGTCCCAAGCATTCAAAGCTGCTGCTTGGCATAAAGCCAGGGTATAATCATCATATAGAGATTACCTTTGTACATCAGCATAATCACTTTCTCCAAAAAATTAATCTTGAGACATTGCCATACCCCTAGTCCAACTTTGTTGTTCAACGGGCTTAGCTTTATCCTTCCACTAGATCCTCTATTGTAACTGAGAATCAGGCTTTAAGACTGCTGTAACTAAGTCTCTCTAGTCCTGAGGGATAATTCTATTACAAGTTGACCATGAGTTTAAAATATGCTTTACAAATAGTGATTGTGTGCCAAATGAGACTATTGCTTCCTTGGATCTCCTCAGATCTAACATTTGCACAAGAATCCATTTAGTTCTTATATAGTATTGAAGATATCTATCATTTGGCAATTCCTGTAAGGTTACTGGATAAATTAAGGTTGTTTGTTTGAAAACCTTAGGCTATTCCTCTCTAACCTTATAATGAGATGCTGATATTAGTTTTCCTTTAAATTTTTCTGTCTGGGTCTGAACATCTCCCTGATTTGCTTTAATATGTTTTTCTAAAACTTATATCTTGACACTCACATTAACTAACTTTTTTAGTGATAAAATAAAAATGATAAAACTAATAATGCTTAAAATTGACATTACATAAATCCCATCTAAATTAATTATCCTCTTATTTAATTGTTCTATATTCAGATCATCCAACATATTATCATACAGAGACTTAATTCCCTCCTACTCATGTTTTCCATTTTCTAATGTGAGAAAACACTCTCTATTAACTAATTTCCCCTTTTAAGAAATTCTAAATATCTCATCAAATCTGCCTAGGATTATCATAAAGATGTGAGGCTGGCTGCTGCTATGTAGAACAGTAGAATTCTGAATGGGTTTTTAAGGCAGCTAGCTACCGAGACTGGCAGCAGCCCATGGAGAAGCTCCAGGAAAGACCCACAACCCATCAGGAGAGGGAACCCACTACTTGAAAAACATGCACAGGAGAGCACAGGAAAGAATACCTATAGTGGGAATTGCCTAAAACCAGAGCTGGCTGATGGTGAAGGGCTAACTCTGTCAATATTCTCAGCCCACACATCTATGGAGTTTACTGCATAAGGCTACAACAAAATCCCAAACTTGCTCAGAGGCTTAGGGAAAAAAGAGAGAAAGCCCTAGCCAGTGGAGCGGTGACTCTGGCTGCATGCAGCTCCAGCCTGTGCCCACGGCCGCAAAGCCACAGGCAAATAGCTTTTCATGAATTTATGCCCCACAAGTTGGATGCCAGATGTAGCTTGAATTCTAATTGGTCTTAATAATAAAATCTCTAAACTAGATATGGGGTAAATGCTGGACAGAGAGACAAAGGAGTATCTAGCCATAGTTACCTCTTACTTCCTGAGTAATAAGGCTGAGTTCCTGTTTCTGCCAGTCTTATTTTCTCTCTCTGCTCAGCCATATAAATTCCTGTTACCTCCTCCCAAGGTGTGTGCCATGACTGCCTGACCTCTACGGTTAATAAATGGCTATCCCTTCCCTTTGATCTTTAGACAACCTTTATTTGTTAGAGGACAAAATATCAGCACACTTTCTTGTGGTTTTGTTGGTATGAGATTATTTATTTGCTGTGTTTTTATGGATGTATTTAACTTCATTGGATTGGAGTTTTTCTTCCAGTACCTTCTATAGGGTTGGATTTGTTAATAGATATTGTTTAAGTTTGACTTTATCATGCAATATTTTGGTTTATTTTCATCTATAGTGATTGAAAGTTTTGCTGGGTATAGTTGCTTGGGTGGCATCTATGGTCTCTTAGATCCTGAAAGACATCTGTTTAGGCCCTTCTGGCTTTTAGAGTCTCTATTGAGAAGTCAGATGTAATGTCTTTATATGTTGCTTGGCCCTTTCCCCTTGCAACTTTTAATATTTTTCTTTTTTCTTTGTGTTTAGTGTTTTGGTTATTATGTGGTGAGGGAGTGACTTTCTTTTCTATTATAATTTATTTGGTGTCCTATGAACTTCTTGTACTTTTATAGGCATCTTCTTTAGGCTAGGAAAATTTTCTTCTATGAGTTTATAAAAATATTTTGAGACTTTGAGCTGAGAATCATATATATATGTGTATATATATATATATATATATATATATATTTGTCTTTTCACAGTATCCAAGATATCCTGGATGTTTTATGTCAGGAAATTTTTAGATTTCACATTTTCTTTGATCTATCAAATTTTTTCCATCATTTTTTTTATACCTGAGATTTTTCTCTTTCATTGCCTGTATTCGGTTGGTGATTCTTGCATCTATAGTCTTATTTATTTATTTAGATTTTTCATCTCTGGGATTCCCTTAGTTTGTGCTGTCTTTACTGCTTTATTTCTTATATTTGCATTTTCCATTCTTAAACAGCTTCATTCATCTGTTTGTTTGTTTGATTGGTTTCTTTAATGGATTTATCCTTTTCTTCTCATTGTTTACTTGTGTTTTCCTGTAATTATTTTTTTAAAAGAATTATTTATTATTATGCATACTGTAGTATCACAAATGAGACTCAGAGCCAATTATTGGGGGAAGGCTGAAATATCAGACAGAGGAAGCACCACAGTCAGTTCTCACCCAGCTGTCTTGTAACTTCCTCAGGCTGCTCCTGGTTGCCAGTGGCTTCTCCCAGTCACTTCTGTTCTCTTCAAGTTTCTACAAGCTCTTATATTCCCTATCCCATCCAGGATTAAAGGCATGTAGCCTTGAACTCACAGAAACAGAAGATGTTCTGTCTCTGGAGTTGTGGGATCAAGGGTGGAGGTCGCCACTCCCGCTCTCCCTGTGCTGGAATTAAAGGTATGTGTGGTTGACTCAGCTGTTTATCTTTGTATTCAAGGTTTAAGAATTTCCTGAGCTGTCTGCCTAGGATTTGACTGGGTGCTCTCTCCCCAATAATCAGGTTTTATTAAATGTGTAATATATATCCACATAACCCCTTTTGTGTCAAAAATAAAAAGGAAAGTTATAACTAATATAGGAAAGATCATATACAATAGGTACAATAATTATATACAATGATATACAAACAATAATTACATAAGGAATGTCCAGTTCATTAATGATTGACAGATTGGAAGAAAGTATTCCATTATTTATCCTATTTTGGTGAGTCCAAAGGATTGGACCTAATCTACTTTGTATCTAACTTGTATTACTAACTAAAAACTATGTTTTGATGTCTCTTAAACTTTTCTTTTCTAAAACTGTCACTAGGTAACTATAACTATTAACTATCTCATCTTCAGATTTCTCCGAGACCCAAGAAGGAAATAATATTAAGCAAATAGCAACTTCCAAAATGTAAGAAATAAAGCAGCTGGGTGCCGGGACAGTCATCCAAAGTTCTTCTGTGTTGTTGAAGCATCCATCTTCGGCCTACAGGCCTAGCATGTCTGACAGACTTCTCTGGGAAGCAGGATGTTCCCAAAGTCCTTCTACCTTGTTTTGGCAAGGTTTGGCATTGCTTTTGTGTGTTTCTGCTGTTTGTCCATTTTGAATATCGTATTGTCAGCACTCAAAGTAAGTAAGAGTACTTTCTTGCCCAGTGGCTAAATTTTGTTACAAAGAACATCAACTCATATGGAGGAGTTTCCTTGATGTTCATAATCTTCTCTGAAGTAGATTGGTGCTTCCAGCGGCAGATGTTCCATTGTCAAAAAAATAATAACCTATGCTTTTAAAATTTCTTAAATGCCATATTCTATGGATCTCTGAAATGCTTGAAGAAGACCTATCCATCTAAAATATATCTGATCTTTAAAACATATCTAATGAGTGTAAGTTTGATTGTAATGTCTAAATACTAACTTGCATTTCTTTATATCCTAATTAATTGGTAATAATAACTTTCCTGGATTAGCAATTATATAATACATTGAACAAACAGAAGATATGTACAGTGACAAAATTAATCTCAACCTTATATTAATATACACAATTTGTAAACAATATACAAAAAATCAAATCCAATGTAAAATATTTAAACCTAGTAATTTTTTAAAGTAGATTCAATAAACTACTCTTATATTCTATTATATTTGTATCCCCCCCTTTTTTTTTTAACAAGAACCCTAAGTCTAATTTCTCTTGTTTAGCTTTCTTCTAACCATAACCAATAACAATTTTAACCAATTACTCTGTACAACAACAATCATCCATACCCCATTAAAAGACCAAAAACCACATACCCCACCTCTTGGGAATGTGGGTGTTGTGTTCTTAAATTTACTTCCTATTGTCTGGGGGGAGGGCGATGGCATCTTTAGGGAATCCTGAAAAGTGTTATTGATTGTCAAGTCCTGAAATGTGTGGCTATATCATTTGTTATCCAGTCTCTGCATAGCAGCAAAGTGCACGGCTTGAGAAGGTCCTGGCTAGAGTAGTCTGTGGAGCTAGTTCATCTCAGCTAGCCACCTTGAAATTGTCCTGAGCAGTTGTCCTGATCTTTGGTTGTTGTTTGTCAGCCTGGTGCCTTTGTCATAGTCCATGTGATATCCTCATTGTGGGGTCCCATCTTCCTTTTGAGTACCTCTAGTTCACAATTAGGCATTGTCAGGGATCACTGCGGAAAACTGATAAGAGACTAAGACCTAACACAATATACAGAAAGCTAAATGCATACATTTTTACTCAGAATAAGATTAGTGACAGTAGAACTGTCACTTCCTCTTAGTCATTCTTCTGCCCCATATCAGGTGGCTCTTCTGATATGATACAGAGATTTTGCATTTTCCTTTAACAAGTATGCTTAGGTTTAGAGGAGAGAGCCACACTCCAACTCCAAAGCCAACTTTAATTTATAATCTATTTGGGACCTCAATTTATCTTGTAATTAAAGACAGAGGTTAAGAAGAAAGATTTTTGCCACTTAGAGTATATTGGTACCAATAGATGTGATATTCTTTTGCTTCTGAATTTTTCTGGATAGCTTCCCTTTTGTTGTATGTATCTAGATGTCCAAGGTCTTTTATCTTCATGAAGATGGGTATTTCTGGCTTTCTGTAAAGATGCAAACAAAAAGCTTCCCCAACCCCTCTTTTTTTTCTTACACCTAGTAAAAATTGTAATATGGGTAGATGAGCCATCAATTCTTATTTTCATGAAATTTCTCTGGTTCCAATCGAGTTTTTATTAATTTTGATGGTAGCCATAACTTTTCTTCACCTGTGGAAACAAAAGCAAAACCTCGTTCCAAACCTAACTTTGAGGAGGTTTCCTTTCTAATCTTTATAGTTTCTCTTGATTTTTTTCTCTCTCCTATAGGTTTCCTATTATCCAGAGCAACAGGTTTTTTTTTTGTTTTTTTTTTTTTTTTTTTTTTTTTTTTTTTTTTTTAATAGACATTATGTTTTTGGATCACTCTGGGAAGGTGTTTCTTCTGAGATCACAGGAAATGTCTGAACTGGATTTCGTATGGGGGCTTTAGAGGCTTTCAAAAGCTCCCTTGGGGTGTTTCCTGAAGGCAAAATGCTACCTTGTCTGTCCCTTGTTGATCAACATTCATTAGTCCAATGTCTACCTTTTCCATACCTCCTGCATACTCCAAAAGGGAGGGTGTTCTTTTGTGATTATTCCTTACAAAGGCACTGTTTCTGGCAACATCTTGATTACAATTTCTTTGTATATGACCTTGCCTTCCACAATTATAGCATTTAACATTTTGCCTTTTTCTTATACCTCTAGAAATGACCTCTCCTATCCAATTATCATCATCTTCATAAGAATCTACATTAATTGTTTCATGAATCCAATCCTCTAATGGTGCTGACCTTGCTTTCAATGGTCCTATTATTTTTTTACATTGTGTATTAGCATTCTCAAACGCCAGGGATTTGATTATTATTCACCTTGCTTCTAAATCCGGTACTATCCTATTTACTGCTGCAGATAATCTCTGCAAAAAGTCTGTAAAAGTTTCTTTTGGGCTTTGTATTATTTTTTTGAATGATTCAGTTTTTTTTCCCCACTTCTTCTATCCGATCCCATGCGTTTAGTGCTGCCATGTGACATAAATCAAGAATGTGTGAATTGCATAGGGATTGTCTTTCCCAAGAAGTTGGTCTTGGGAGACTTCTATGCCCCTGGCTCTGCTTCTTTGTTCTATTATTTTAGTCTCCTCCTTCCACCATGTTTTCCACTGTAAAAGTGGCCCTGGTTCCAAAACAGCAGTAACCATATCTAACTAGTCATTAGGGGTGATCTACTGGCAACAAGACCAGAAATTCAACATTTGTTTTACAAATGGAGAATGCAACCCATATGTCATAATCGCATCTTTAACCGTTTTTAGTTCTAGCATTTGTACCAGAGACCAATTAACTTCTCAATATCACTATCCATTTGATCTTTTAATGGTTCCTAGGTGTAATAGTGTTGGCTGTCTGATAAACTTAAGCTGTTTTTCTGTAGCTTTAGATGGTATTGCTGAGGTCTGTTCTTTATACTCTGTGTTTGAATATCTTTGAGCTCCTTTTTCATAGACTTCTTAAAGACTTCTTTCTTGGCATTCACATTATTCTTAATGATAAAACAGAAGTCAAACAACAAATATACATAATAAACACTATAAGAATAATTCCATCTACTTTATTTATCATTTTCTTTACTGGTTGCAATATCAAATCATCTAGAGAAAGATCACAGAAAGACCAAGCACTCTCCATTGCCTTAAACAAATTCCCCTCTTTTAAACAAAATCTGTTGTACTCACCAATTTAGTTGTCAGAGTCAGTTTAAATGGTTGTGAAGTGGGTCAGCTACCTAGTGTGATAGCAGCCCAAGGAGGGGCTCAGAAAGAGAAAGAACCTGCAGCCCACCAGGAGAAAGAGGCCACTGTCTGAAAAAAACTTATTCAGATTAAAGTGAAATGGAAACACATGTGGCCAGGTCTGCCTAAAGCTGGAGGCTAGCTCAACAGCCTAACCAGCCGATAATTATTCCTCCAGTCACGTGTTGTTCTTGCTGGTAAGCGGCTTTTTTTGAGGGGGGATGGAAATTTGTGCCCCAAAGTTGAGTGCCAAATGTAGTATCACAAATACTCAGAGCCATTACTGGGGGAAGGCTGAAATATCAGACAGAGGAAGCACCACAGTCAGTTCTCACCCAGCTGTCTTGCAACTTCCTCAGGCTGCTCCTGGTTGCCAGTGGCTTCCCCCAGTCACTTCTGTTCTCTCTGGGTTCCTACAGCCCTTATATTCCCTATCTCATCCAGGATTAAAAGCATGTAGCCTTGAACTCACAGAAACAGATGTTCTGTCTCTGGAGTTGTGGGATCAAGGGTGGAGGTCTCCACTCCCACTCTCCCTGTGCTGGGATTAAAGGTGTGTGTGACTGGCTCAGCTGACTGGGTGCTCTCTCCCCAATATTCAAGTTTTATTAAGTGTGTAATATATATCCACAGCATATAGTATACAAAAGAGGGTACCAGATATCATCATATATGGTTGTGAGCCACCATCTGGTTGCTGGGAATTGAACTCAGGACCTCTGGAAGAACAGTCAGTGCCCTTAACCTCCGAGCCATCTCTCCAGCCCCTCTTCTCTCCTTTGTATCTTTCTCCTTAATTAGACCCCTCCCCATTTTCCCATGTTCCTCATCAGGCCTCTTGAACTCTGCTATTCTCCCTCCACTGCTTTTTCTCTCTCTCCTTTCTCTTTATTCTTTGAGGGCCCACTACCCAGCTCCCAAATAAACACACAGAAACTTAGTTTTTCTTATAAATGTCTGGCCTTAGCTTGGCTTGTTTCTGGCCAGCTTATCTTATCTTATCTATCTTTTGCCTCTTGGCTTTTACCTTTCTCTTATTCTATATACCTTTCTTTACTTCTTCCTTTGTATCTGACTGTGTGCCTGGGTGGCTGGCCCCTGGTGGCCTCTTTCCTTCTCCTCTCCTTTTTCTCTAGCTCCTCAGTCTTCTCTTCCCAGATTTCTCCTCCTATTTATTCTCTCTACTTGCCAGCCCCACCTATTCTTTCTCCTGCCTCCACATTGGCTGTTCAGCTCTTTATTAGACCAATTAGGTATTTTAGATAGGCAAAGCAACACAGTTTCACACAGTTAAATAAATGCAACCTGAAATAATGCTACACATCTTTGCATCATTATACAAATGTATCACAGCATGAACAAATGTAACATCTTAAATAATATCGACAGTAATTTCTCCTCTTCCCCGGAGCCCACAATGGTTACTTTTACTTTCTTGGCTTCTGCAGTTACTCCAGGATTTGTACTTGAATATGAAGATTGGGAGCTAGGAGCCTCATATGAGAGAAAACATATGACATTGGTCTCTTTGTTGTCTGAGTTACCTCACTTAATAAAATCTTTTTTGGTTCCATCCATTTACATGAAAATTCAAGTGATAGCCCAGAAATTTCTGTCTTAGATTTTCCCTGATTTCCATTTTTCACAGTCCCAACCAAATTATCTCTAAATTCCTGCCTCTTGGCAATTTCAGTAATTCCTCATCCTGAGAAGCATGGAGTAACTTCTTGTGTGTGTGTGTGTGTGTGTGTGTGTGTGTGTGTGTGTGTATCTGTTTGTCTGACTGTCTCTCTGTATATATGCAGGCATGTGCACACTTATGCATTGTGCAGGCCTGTTGACAACCTAGATTATTATTTCTCAATTAGTGTTCACTGTGTTTTTTAAGACAGGTCTCTCTCTGGCTTGGAGCTCAAGTTTGCTGGACTGGCTGTCCATTGAGCCCCTTTGCCCTACCTCCCTGGCACGGAGATGGTAAGGGGACATGTCCAGTATTGTCACCCCCACCCTCTAACAGGTTCTCAGGACTAAGCTCAGGTTCTCTTGTGTGTGAGGCAAACAAGCTCCTTCTCCCTGAGGTATCTGCCTTATTCACAAAGGCTGATTTTTTTTTTTTTTTTAAACTAAGCCAGTCTGTCTTCTCAGCAATCTCCCATCACCTGGTGGTGCCTCTACCTAAATGACTTCCCTCTCTTTATATGCTGAAAGCATTATCCATGAAGAGACTCTTTCACACAGGGGTATATAATTTGGCTAAAAATCCTTACCGGATGCTAAAATGTCACCTTGTATGTGTGTCCTGGAGGAGTTGTTCCTGAATCCTTTTGTTGCCTATTCATCTAATTGATGTTATTTGATACGCATCTCCTCAGAAGAACACTGGGACAGGAGGGGGTCCAAAGCCAGCTGCCGAGCTCCTGAAGACCTGAGGAGGTACAGGGAAACAGAGAGGGACACAATAGAACCCTGTCTTTTCTTTTTCATTTTCCTTGTTTGAATGGTTAGAAGTCACTCAAAGGATGGCCTGCTGTTTGGTGGCTGTAGTCCACATGGCTACAAGTCTTTCATGTAGCCAATAGGGAGAGCATGGCAGTCTGTGAGCCAGGATTTGTTCTCTTTGTGAGAGGCATAATTAGTTTGCCGAAGGGGACAGAGCCTGCCTCATCTGTGAAACTTGGCAGTTCTTTCCATTTGACTGGAGGCAAGTTAGTTCTCTAGGTGTGTGGGAGGAAAATGGACCAAGCCTATAACAGACTTGGGCCTCGTGCGTGTGGGGAAGTATGTCCTTTTCTGATTTCCACAGGAGAAGCTCTCAAAACAGGGACATTTGTAGCTACATCCAGGTGGCTTTTTTTGTGTGGCCCATTCTTGCTGATATTTATCTTGGTGACCTGTGAGAGCTAACATATCAGTGTCCAGTGGGTTGACTGAGGACGGTAAGAGATCCATTTGCTGAGAGGGATTCAGCTGCCCACAGTTTCAAAGGCTCTCATCTCACCTCTCTCATACTTCTGGGCCACATCCTTTTATTGATGAGTGCTTGGGACCCATTAGTATCTTGTCTTTCTCTACAGTGTCTCAAACTTATCTGTTAACTCAGTGGCCAGCATGGGATTTAGTACCAAAGGGAAGTAGAGACTATTATCCCCACATCAGAGCTAGAAAGTGGAGACCAAGAGATGCAAGATGCCTCTGTCCTATTCCTGGATGGATCCTTCTGTCACTGGGATGTGGATAAGACCAAGGTACGACTCAACAACAAAATGAATATTTATGTATTATGTACTTGGGTGACATGCCATCCTTCCACATTCTGAGGACCGGGCCAGCAAGAAAAGTACAGCTTCTGGCAATCAGGGTGTGACCTGCTGAGTATCTTTTACTCATTACTGGGTAGGATGGTTCATGCCATACAATGTTCTGAACATAAGTGGAATGTGACAAATACTGGGTGAATCCTATTCAGTCAGTTTAGGGTAGAGGGTTGGCCTGATGGCTCAGTGGGTAAAGGCACTTGATGCCAAGTGTGATAATATAAATTTTATCACTAGATCCCACATGCTGGAAGTAGAGAGCCAATACCTTGATGTTGTCCTCTTACCTCCACATGCATGCTCTGACATACATATGCCCTTCCCCCAATAAGTAAAAATGTCACTTTATAAAAAAGAAGTTGGGGTAGCATTGGTTGTTGTAAGAAATTTTTGACCCATCAGGCCTAAGATTGGAACCCACAGACACATAGTCCCATAGAACCACACAGAGGCTTATATCAATTTTATGCTTTTTGTCCTATGGCTCAGGCTTATTGCTAGCTAGCTCTTATATCTCAATCCATTTTTATTGATCTATGTCTTGTCATGTGGCCTGTGGCTTACCTGAGTTCCTATACATATTGTTTCTTGGGTGGTTGGATTGAGTCTTTGTCTGACTCTGCCTTCCTTCCCCTGTTTCTATGCTCAGATTTCCTGCCTGTTTCTAAGATGCCTTGTCATAGGCCAAAACAGTTCCATTAATAAATGAATGATATTCACAGCATACAGAAAGACATCCCACATCATTTCCCCTTTCTGTCTAATCAAAAAGTAAGGTTTCCATTTTAACATAGCAAAATTACATGTAATAAAACAGCTATCTAACAAGAATTACAGTTACAATATCTAGTCTATTTGTATTCAGCAAAATTAAAGAAAATATTCTATCATCTACCTTATCCTTGAAAGTCTAAAGTTTCATATCTAATTTACCTTTTATTATAACTGAGGAAAATTATATTTATAACTATCTAATCTTCAGCTATATCAAAGACCACAGAAGGATATAATATTACCTGAGTAAATAGGAAGTACAAGCAACTTTCAAAATTTAGATACAACAGAGGTGACCTTGGGTTGCCTGGACAGGCACCCAAAGTTTCTTAGTAATGTTGGGGGCATCCATCTTCAGCCTATAGGCCCAGAGTTACTGGCAGACATTTTCTGAAGCAGGAAATTTGAAGAAAAATTCCATTCATTCTGGCATAATTCATCAGTCACTTCTCCCTGTGTCCTGCAGAATGTTTGGCAGCTTTCTCTGTGAAAATGCCATGTTCAGGAACATGAAGGACTATCTCAGCTTGTTCTACCAGTTCAAAGTTCAAAGGCCAGTTTCCTATGGGTCCTGCATGTCCAGTTTATACAGCATACTGTCAGGCGGTTGAGGCTAAGAACAGTTGTTCAATGGCTTACCTTAGCTGTAAAGAAAGTAAATTCCACAGTGAGTGTCTTCAATGCCCATCCTCCTCCTGAAGTAGATTGGTGCTACCAGGAACAGACCTGTCTCACTGTCCAGAAAAGTCTATGTTCTTAAAATATTTTAAATACCATATTTTTTAGGTCTTTGAAACATTTGAAGATTACCTATATCTAAAAAAGCCTAACATGACTGTAAGTTGGTTATCATAGATGATTATTAATCTGTATTTCTAAATTATACATTATATTTTAAAGGAATAAAATAAATATAATACCTTAAACAAGAGTAGAGATAGACATATAGTATAACAAAGTTATATTAAATTTGTATCAATAAACCAAAATCAATACCAATATAAAATATTTTGAGATTAATAATTGTTTTTTGGATTAGAGTAGATTCAATAATTTATCTTTTAAAATTATGTCTTATCATATCCCTTTTCTTTCTTAGACAGAGATTGACTATGACCATTAACCATTTATAAACAATATTTTGGGAATTTGGGCATAGCTTTCCATTACTACTTTCTGCTATTTAGGGGTACTGACAATCTTATAGGGTTTGTGAGATTAGATCATTTTAGTTGGCAGCCTTGAAGCTGATGTGGCCATCTCTTCCAATCAGAGATTTTTCTTTTTAGGGGGTCTTTTTTGATCAAATCATATTAGCCTAGAAGGAATCCACAGGATCTTATCTTCCATAGAAACAAAAACAAACTCTTTTCCAAAGCAACATATCTTTATACCCAAATTTCAAAGTCAAGATAC
>PVIH01005145.1:0-52500 GCA_004025045.1 Sigmodon hispidus | reverse complement strand
TTAAGTCATCATTATCATGGAAGGGGCATGGCAGCATGCAGGTGCCAGAGAAGGAGGTGGGGGGAGGAGAGAGAGAGCCAGGCATGAACTTTGGAAACCTCAAAGCCCACTTCTAATGACACTCCTACTCCAATAAGAACACACCTCTAATCCTACTAAGCATTCTGACATCTGAGTCTACCAGCCGGCCGGGCCATTCTTATTCAAACTATCACACCCATGTATGTTCTCTCAAAGCAAACAGAGCCAAGCTGCATCCTTCACAACTGTGAACCCACTTCTCACTCTGTACCTTGTCCTTTTTGTTGCTCCAACAGCATGCTGGAAATGCACCAAGAACACTTTTTAAATTAAATATCAATCGATATAGCATCTGGACAATGAAGCAAACTGAACCTGATTGGAGGGATCCAGAAGTCTGCCAGAATTTAGGGTCTTGTTGTTCTCAGGTCTGCCATGAGACAGTATGCAGAGAGAGAAGCCCAGGCTGTCCCTGAGTGAAGATGATCTCTGTCACTCATACATGTATCCTGACAAGTCCCTAGCACAGTGCCAGGCACTGAACTACTACTCAGCAAGCATTTATTGAATAAATAAAGGAATCAATAGGGAGTCAAGTGTTCCATAGATAGTATTTAAGCACATCCAGTGTCACTTAGCAGTGAGACTCAACAGAAGTGGTGACAGTTAATAAACCTAACCAATTAACAACATTTATAATTTGTAAAGCATGTTGTGAAAGGTCCCCAAACCAGACAGAACACACAATTATAGACAGAGGACTATCAGGCACTCAGATCTGACTCACTGGTGGCCTCACAGGCTCCCTGGGACTCAAGAGCATGTCTAAGGAGATCAGAGTTGGGAGAAGCTGGGCTGTGGTCCAGGAGGCTGCTCAGAGTAGGTCTCGGAGGAGGCTTGTGCCCATAGCCCAAACTACCTTCCGTTGAAGGGCAGCTGCTGTGTTTAGGTCCAAGGCCAAGATGAAAAAATAAATGCTGATCTATATGTCCTTGGTAAGCCAATTTGTGTCCATATTAGAAGAGTCCAGAGGATAGACTGAAGAGTCCCCAGCCAGCCCCTGAGCATAGCCGCGCGGCTGCAGGCAAGCACTGTGTTGGTTTGCACCAGCATGTACCCATCTCCTTCTGCTTCCATGCTTTCATCAAGGAAATAATTCACAAACAGCCTTACTGTAGAGCTGGAACTCAAGGTGAAACAGAAATGTAACCAGAAAACCCCTTTTCCACGGATTGTATGTCATATTAACAAGAGCTTGTCACAGATGGGGGCAACAACGATGATGATGATGATGAAGATGACTATGTGAGTGTATTCATATGTGTGTATGTGTGAGAAAGCTGGACAACAACCTCAGCTGTCTTATTACTTGCTTCTTTTAAGCACAGTGTCTTATTGGCTTGGTGCTTACTGATTAAATTAGGCTGACTGGCCAGTGGACCCCAGGCAAAGATGTTTCTACTTCTAGTTCCTCAGTCCTGGACCATAACTGTGCGCCACCATCCCTGGTGTGGTGGCGTGAAAGAAAATGGCCTCTGTAGGAAGTAGCACTATTAGGAGGTGTGGCTTTGTTGGAGGAAGTGTGTCACTGTGGCAGTGGGCTTTGAGATCGTCTATGTTCAAGCTGTGCCCAGTATCTCAGTTCAATTCCTGTTGCCCCAGGAGTAAGATGTAGAACTCCTGGCTGCTCTTCAGCACATGTCTACCTGCATGCTGCCATGATGATAATGAGCTTCAGGGTTCCCTGAAATTGTAGGCCAACACATTAAATGTTTTTCTGAAACTGCAAACTAGACCCGATGAAATGTTGTCCTTTATAAGAGGTGCCATAGTCATGGTGTCTCTTCACAGCAGCTGGAACTCTAAGGCACCTGGCATTCTATGTGGGTTCTGTGATTGCACTCATTTCCTCATGCTTGCAGGGCAAGCATGTTAGTGAATGATTTACCTGGGTCGACAGCCACTGGTACCTGTGTGTTGAGGGTTTTTGGAATACAGAGAAGGATGAAAGACCAGAGTCAATGCCTTTACAGTTTCATCTTTCCCAAGCATGAAGCGAGGTGGTTTTTCATGTTTTCAAATGGCATCTGTGATGGTTCATGTTGATCATCAACCTGATAGGACTTAAAATAATAATATGGAAACAGATCTCTGGCCATGTCTGTGGAAGATTATATCACCTAAAGAAGATTAATGCATATGAGAAGACCTTCCCTAATGGGCTGTACCATTCAAGGGGCTGGGGACCAGATTGAATAAAGAGGAAAAAGCAAGCTGAGCATCAGTCATCATGTCCCTTAGCTTCCTGACTGTGGGTGGGATGTGACCTGCTGCCTCGTGGTCTGGCTGCCATGATTTCACTGCCATGACAGACTATAATACCTGGAATGTGAGGCAGAGTAAAGTATTTCTTCCTTCAGTTGATTTGGGCAAGTATTTTGCTATGGAAACAAGAAAAATATCTAATACAGTAGTAATAAATATGGGTTGGAATAAGGCATGTTTGTTATTGACATCAGCCATTTGGTACCTTCACTACAATTACATTTCAGTATTTGTATTTTTAAGATAACTAACCAATCCATAGTATTGTTGCATGTCTACTAAAATAATAAATTATGATTTTTAGGAAAATATCTTTTATGGACAGGCATGGTGGATTCATATTTTTAATCCTAGCACTTGGAAGACAGAGAGCTGGATTTCTGTGAGTTTGAGGCCAGCCTGGTCTATATAGAATGTTACAAGAATCTTTACTATAGGTATACTATGCTACTGGGCAGAAAGAGCATGTTTTCCATGCTGTCAATTATCCATAAGTGAGTTTAATGAAACTTCAATAAAAATCTCTGTAGGACACAATAGGAACCTGCCAGAGTGAGTCTAACAGTTATTAGGAGGTCTAAAGTGAGGAGGATCACTAGGAACTCTCTGAAATGGCAAAGAGAAGGTCCTGACTCACTGGATATGACACCACAGGATGCTGTAACGCTTTGAAAACACTGTGATAAAAATGGGCAGAGAGAAATTGGTAGCTTTCAAACCAGCCTTAGTGGATGTGGCATGGTAGCACTTGACTTCAGTCTGAAGGGAGTAGAGGGGTCAGTGAATGAAGTACTGGGGAAGCAGCTGAGAACCTGGGGGAGAGAGTATGCTGGATTACCTCAGGCCGTGTATCAAAATCAATCCTGATGAGCCAGAGAGAAAACACTAGAAGCCCATTATTTTGTACAACTCAAGTGAATATATATGACAAATACATATTCAGAAACTCGGGAAAGTATTAAAAAACACTAAAAGGAAAAGAGAATGCTCAAACAGCACACATATGTAGCACTAACAATCCATTATCTTAATTTATTAAAACCCATACCAGCCACCAAAAACCTACTAAATTTTTAGAAAAGAAAAACCCTTTGATCAGGCAGTTGACTGAAAAGGAGCCCATTGCAAATTATATGAATCAGTGCCCCACTCAGTGGGAACCATTAAATGCAAATTAAAAGAGCATCCTAGTTTGGGGCTTCCAAACTTAACTAAATCAAAACACATCATATCTTCAGAGCTGGCCGTTGTGAAGCGAAGTAGAGATTTCCACGTACTGGTACTCAAAGTATGGACGGACAAAATCTTTCTGGAGGGTGAGGAGCTGGGAAAAATTTGAAAGGTTCTTGTTGGTCCTGGTGACTGCTACTGATGGAGCCCTCTGCAGATAAATATTCAGAAACTGAACGAAGACACAGACCACAGAATTATCTAGAGTACTGTAAAATTAAAACCAAACCAGAATCTTTCAGTGTCTTAAACACTGTGCATTAGTAGGTTCATCAAGGAATGAAGTGTTGCATGGAGTTCTAGGAAAAAGAAGCCTTAGGTTCAGGAAGGCACATGTGAGATGCTGCAGGGAGGCTAAGGACAGCTGTTCACCTGGAATGGTGACACAAGCTTCTCACTGGCAGGAGGCAAAACAAGCTCAGAGGATGTGGTGAAGGGGGTCCTTCTCCCTCAGAAAGATTCAGGATGGGAGACTGTTGGCCATTCTTGTCTCCTCTCACACGCCTATCCGTGTGGATGGAATGTCTGCTGAGAAACAGAGATAGTTCTTTCAGATGCTGAGTGTGCTGAGTTCCATGTGACAGGCTTGAGGTGCTACCACAAGCTCTTGAAGCCAACAAAAGTTCTTAGGCAGTTGGCAGAGTTTCTTCACAGAGAAGTCGGTTGGTTGTGTTTCAGGACATTAGCTAGATGGTGTTTTCAAGCAGCTCCATCTGAACTTCAGTCAGTAGGGGGTGCACTGCTGCTGGGAATGCCAATCTTAACCAGGGGTAGCATTTGCGCATTCATATTCTGGTCCTTCATCTCCATGACTCGCCATCTCTCCACTCGGTCCTCAATGCTGTTTTCAGCTTTCAACATCATGCGCAACATAAGTGACAAAACTTTCATCTAAATAAGAGTTAATTTGAGGTTGCTGATAATGATGTTGTCAAAAGTGTGATGTTTTTGAGAGGCTGATACTGTGTGGGAAACAACTAAAATTGTGTTTTATTGTTTTTTTCATGTCAAGTTTTCCATCATAACAAGTGAGAAAGTACTAGAAGAAAATTGAGGTGAACATTGACTATTTCACATGAATGTTAACCAAGAGAAATGGTGACCTTTAGATAAAGGGTATTTCATAAAGAGTCCATTAAAAAGGACGTAAGCTGTCAAAACTTTCTCTTTTTTTCAAATTTCTTCATAAAGTATAATTAATGAAATGTCATGATTTATTAAATTATAAGGAGTTGCATACAGGAACTGAGAAGATAATAAAATGAGGTGGGTTGGTAGTATTTTGGGCACAAAAGAGAATTTGAATGGCATATTTAAAATTTGACATAGACAACAATATCGTAATAGAAGAAGGATCAAATAAGCTCTAGGCTCAAAACATGAAAAGAATAAGCATTTCAGAAGAGAAATAAAAAGCTATAGAAGCAAAGAAATCTCCACCACAGCAGGGAAGCTGCTGTGTTTGTCGGGGTGGAATGTGGAAGCCAAGAGGCGCCTACATTTCATTTGAAAATGCATGCTCATGTGACATGATGATATAGTTATACCAGGAAGTTTCTCTCCTTCCAGTCTTTTAAAGTACTTACAAGCTGTCTTAAAACCCAAAAAACATAAGCTATGAAAATGTTTACTTGGGTGACTTGAATTTCATCAAAACTCTAAAAGCTTTATGTAAGAGAAAAAAGAACAAAAGTCAAATAAAAATACTATTGGTACACCCATTACCAAGCAAAAATGTTCAGCCTAATTTCTAAAATATATTTCAATAGTATGCAGAACAGGAGAACACAGTTTTTTTCTTTTTCTTTTTCTTTTTTTCTTTTTTTTTTTTTTTTAAAAAAAAAAAAAAGTTCACAAAGCAGCCCAAAATTATAAAATTAAATAGATATGCAGCTGTGACAATACAAAGAAGTAAAGGTGGCAGATATTCAAAAGAGCATATGGAATGAAAGAAGTCCGTGGTCATACAAACAGACACAGTACATATCGAAGATAAAGCTGAATCTAAACACACCCAAAAATATAGCCACAAAACACACAAACAGAAGATGCATGAACTGCAAGGAGAGAGTAACACAATTCAGCTAAAGGGAAGTGTTCAAATGTCATCCCAGATAAAACAGACAAAACTCTGAAGCGTATAAATGACACAAGACATATTTTCTTTAGAATTATACAAAGAAAATTTACTTATTTTACCACTTGCTGTTTTACATCTAAAATTTTATAATAAAAGTCTTGGCAGGGTCTTGAGCTACAGTTCAGTGGTTAAGAGCACAGGCTGCTCTACCAGTGGTCCTGGTTCAGTTCTTAGCACCAACATGGCTAGTCACAACAACCTTTAACTCCGGTTCCAGGGGATTCTATGTCATCCTCTAGTCTAGGCTTTTGCGTGCACATGGGACTGACACTACCACATACATACACATGGATACAAAACAAAATCAATAAATCTTTAAAAGATGCAGGCACATGGAACCAAATTACAAGTTACAGTGTTGTCTTGAAATATTCTTCTAAATCCAGCTGGGATAATTGGGAAATCAAGAACCTGATGAAAGACTTTTTGAAAATAACAAAAACAGACATCCAAGTGTATTAAAAAAAAAGCAAGTTTTGTAGAAAAGGCCAATGAAAGCATGTAATGTCTCTGTCTTCAAAATGAAAAAGAGAAGGTACATTTCTCCCTCAGTGAACATCATGGAGAAGAAAAGAATACAGAAGAGAAGCAAAACCTAACGACATGATTAAGAAGAAGACAAAACAAAAAACCTAAATGCAAAGGAAATCAAATTCCCTGAAGCTTAGCACAGAAGAGAGGACAGATCTGTAGAAAACTCAGAAGTTAGACAAGAAACAGAAGTTACAAAAAGTATATGTAAATAAGCTGCTGTATTGGTAATTCTCAAGGAAATGTGTCTCTTTCTACCGAATTAAAGTTCTTAAAATTCTTTCAAGATGAAGGATGCCTTTGCAGATTAGTAAGGGAAGAAATAAATTCAGAAACTCATACGGAACTAATGCATTTCAAATAAAAGGACCCTACACTGAATTTTCAAAAATATATTTCAAAAGGAGGTGAACAGTATGTTGCAGGAAGTGTTCCCAGCCAACTGCTGAGGGGAAGCAACCGGGGGACTGAATGAACTCAGGAATACAGAGCGCAAGGTCTTAAAAGCCACCCAAAGGATATCATATTATAGAGAAAATGAAATCCTTGAAATGCAAGGATGGTTCAATCTCAAAATTAATAATATAAGATACAAGCAAATTAAAGATAATTCATAGGTTCCTATCTCCTTAGATTTTGAAAACTAACGTGACAAAATTGAATGGCATTTTATGAGACAGGACTGGGAGCACAATTAATACATAAATTCTAATATACATATTAGTTTATATACCAGTAAACAGTTATAGAGATATTTCTCTACAAGAAGGATGAAACTAAAGTCTAGATTCATTTAAAATTGTTGTGAGATAATTAGGAAACAAGGAGAATGCAGAGTGGACACTCAGAGACAGGACACAGCATCCTTCTGTGTTCAGGCAATGGAAGTCTGATAACTCAGGAGCATTTCCACATACCAGTGTCAGCATGAGCCCTCACTAAACCCGCCAAGAAGGCCCAGCAACTCCTTACAAACAGGCTTCACAAGCTACATGCACATGAAAATGTCCTGGAAACTGCCAGAGAAGATTTATTGAATGTGAGCCACGCTGTGCTCTGGAAGAGAAAAATGTTTCCACCTTCTCCCAGCCCCCGACCTTTCCCCCCCTCACCACTTGGCTTTCAAAGTTTGCTTTGGGTGACACACAGAACAATAAATTCATGACAACATTTTCATCTATAAATATTAGTGTGGTTACATCCCACCCTCAACCTTCATCTCCCCTTCCTTGCCCCCTCACCTCCATGGGTAAGTTCTAGAGGCAAACCTTGGGGCCTCAGGCTTACTATGTAAATTCTCCATCATAGAGTTTTCCTCCCTGCCCTCGAAGTGAAGATTTCTAATCCCCTAAATTCAATAAAAATACCTGGTAGACGTTAAGCTGGACAAAGACTAGTTGAAATAAATAATAGAAGATACTTTAGTAAAGAATGGCTTTATGGAAATCTGAAGTATTTAGTTAAGCATCGATGAACCCAGTCACTGGGCTGGGCAATTAGAAGTTCGCTCAGCTTGGCTCTGGGACATAGCTGTCCATCCTCCAGCACCTGGCAGGACTCTGGTCACATGGTCTTCAGGTTACTTGATTTTGTAAACTTCACAAAACTATATTTACCTTCCTCATGAGCCATTGTATAAACTTCAGGAGTCAAAGTACATGAGTCCTATCAGGCAAGACACAACATTGCATATGGTGGAGGGTGATGATCTATGCTTGTGATCCCACACAGGAAGGCTGAGGCAGATGGATCCTGAGGGCCACATCGTGAGAGCCTGTCTCAAAACAATTTATCTCACAAATCTCCAGTAATTCAAAAATTACCTAAGCTTATGTTCAATGCCCAACATTTGAAAAAAATACCCCCAGCAAACTTATAAATGAGAGACCAACAGAATATAAAAAAAAACAAAAACAAAAAATATAAAAGCCTCAAGTTTACAAAAAAGAATCACAAAAAATATAAAGTTAGGACAAAGTGTTTAGTCGACAGCTGTGAGTACAATCCAGGTGATGTTAAAAAAAAGGCAGCACAGGTATGACCTCAGCATCCCTGCCTTCAGGAAAAGCTGGTGCTGCTCCCTCCATGAGCTGTTGTATCATGAGCCTGACTGGCTAACAGCTCTTTCAGACAAGAAAGTGGAGGTGGCCACAGAGAAGAAGAACCAACCCTCGAGTGCTGAACTCCAGGCAGTGACTGAATTAATCAAAAGACAAGTCACAGAGAAGCTGATCTCTGTGCTACTGAGGACCAAAGCCAGAAAACAAATTGTTTTTAGGATATTTTACCTTTAAATTTTAATTCATATCTTAATAATACCTTAAAACGTAAAAGTTGTGGGATGTGAAGGTGGTCCAGCAGGGAAAGCTGCTTGCTGCCAACATTGAGGACTTGAGTTTGATCCCTATAATCCGTGTGCTGGAAGAAGACAATTGGTTCCTGTACTTACACAGGGATATGTAAACACACACACACACACACACACACACACACACACACACACACACACACGCTCACGCGCGCGCGTGCGCGCGCACACGCACGCATGTGCATGCCATGATATATAAAAAGAGTCTGGAATATCACAGACAGAGCTATCTCTTCCAGCCTTTTGATTTTGTTTTGTTTTGTTTTTTTCAAGACAGGGTTTTCTATGTAACAGTTATGGCTGTCCTAGAACTTGCTTTGTAGACTAGGTTGTGCTCAAACACACAGAGATAGTCCTGCCTCTGCTTCCCAAGTACTGGGACTCTACCACTGTCTGACTGTTAGGCCTTGAACTCACAGAGATCCAAATTGATCTCTGTCTTTTGAGTGATAGGATTAAAGGTGTGGTTTATCACTCCATGAACTTCATGGCTTGGCTCTGTGGGTGGTTCGACTATTTTTATTAAATACATGATATACCAACACACACACACACACACACACACACACACACACACTGCTATAAAAACATACAGATATTGGGGCTGGAGACATGGCTCTAGAGCTAAGAGCTTTCACTGTTTTCCAGAGGATGTAGTTTCAGTTCCCAGCACCCACATGGTGGCTCACTGAAGTTGTCTGTAACTTCAGATCTTAAAGCTCTGATGTCCTCTTCTGCCCTCTCTGGACACCTCATGCCTGCATCTCTCTCTCTCTCTCTCTCAGCACATAAAATTTAAAATCAGATATACTTGAATATATGAATGGGCTAATATTTACTATTTCCATACATGTACAACTTGTAATGTTAAAATTTTTTTATCTCTTCAAAAGTTTTTTTGGTTTTATAATAGTTTGTCAGCATCATTATTATTATTGAGGAATAAGCTTTGGCCTTGTACTTCTGAGCTGCATCCTTAGCCTCAAAGTTTCCACTTTCTTAACTGAAAACTTTCAAAGTCCTCTCTAGCATTTTGAAGCTAATGGCACATTGGTTGTGTCTGTAATCACACAGGACAGCAGGCTTGGCCCTCTTGATCCATGTGACTATAACCTAGTGCCCACTGGACATATCTCCCATTCAGCTCTCAATTTCATTTTTTTCTTCTCTCTCTCTCTCTTTCTTTCTTTCTTTCTTTCTTTCTTTCTTTCTTTCTTTCTTTCTTTCTTTCTTTTCCAACCAGGTACCACACGAGAGTTTACTTTAGAGAGTTACCAAGAGGTGGGTACCTGGAAAGAGCAGAAGAGAAAGAAAAAATAGAGAGTGGGAGAGATGAAGGGGAGGGGGAGAGAGCCTCAATTTCAATGAAATCTTTTTCTGTTTAAAAAAATACTCTAACTCAGCTTGGGGGTGATGGTACACACTGTTAATTCCAGCACTCAGGAAGCAGAAATAGGCAGATCTCTGTGAGTTTGTGGCCAGCATAGTCTATAGAGCAAATTCCAGGAGAGCCAGGGGTAAGAAATTATGTCTTGAAAAACAAAACAACAGAATGTGCCCCCCCAAAGCTATCCGGCCACAAGTGAGATAATAAAGTGTTTGCCTTCTGTGGCTGACTGATTTCACTGAATGCAATACTCTCTACTTAGATCCATGTGCATGCAAATGACAAGATTCAATTCCCTTTTTATTGCCAAATAGTATTCCATTTCAAAAACTAAACTAATCTCCTTGGTAGTTAGGGTTGCTCAACATTTTAAAAATACTGGGTGTCTGTAGCTCAGTCTGTCCATGAAGTTGCTATATTCCCCATACTGGCTGTCCTCCTGAATCATATTTCCCAGTGCCAGGATTACAGGCCTGTGCTGCTCTGCCCAGTTTATATGTCATTTACAAATAAGTGTTTATTGTTCACATGTATGGGCATGTGAGTGGAAGCCAGGATGGCCAAGTCTGTCCTTTCTTTCTGTCTGTGGGTTCTGGGACTCAAAGTCAATCTGCTGAGCTTGGTGGCAAGTGGCACTACCTGCTGAACCATCTCCTTGGTTTTGTTTGCCATTTTTATAAAACAAAAACAAAAACAAAAACAAAAGCTTTAAATATGTGAGACTCAAATATGGCAAGGGGTTGATATTGAAGGAAACCTCTTCAACATATAGCACTTATGCAGAATTCAGCAAATATAAATTCTCTGAGTGGAGCAGATACAGAAGTGAAAGTTAGAAAACATGAAAAATATTGAGTCGTTGGACTCAAACTATTGGCAGGTTCAAAATGCTTAAAAAGACACCTATCAGGGCTAGGTTTGGTGGTATATGCCTTTAATCCTGGCACTCAAGAGGCAGAGGCAGGCGAATCTCAGTGGATCTTTAAGGCTAACCTGGTCTAAATTTCAAGCTATCTAAGGCTATATAGTAAGAACCCCCACCCCCTCAATCTATTAATGATCCCTGGGACTTGGTACAATGTTTACCTAGAATACACAGGCTTGAACTCCATCACCAAGACTATATAAACCAGATTTGGTGGCACAGACCTGTCATCCCAGCCTTCAGGAGGTAGAGGTAGGAGAATCAGAAGTTTAAAGTCATCCTTGGTTCTATAAAGAGTTAGAAGCCAGCTCAGGTTATATGGTACTCTGTCTCAAAGCCTAGAAGCAAAGACTATTCTTGATAGGCTTACACTGACATGTGCCCAGCATGGACAATGCTCTTCTGAACATAAATAGTAAATTTAAAAGACAAATTTTACTGAGGAGACTAGGTTCATCCTGGCCATGGGTGGCACCTTCCCATGTCCTTTGGTCCCAGACTAAATGGAAAGGAAACCATGAGGAAGCCAGCTGGGAAAGCACAGCTCCCATCTCTATTTCCTGACTGTGGATGTACTATGACCGGCTGCCTCACAGTCTAACCACCATGATTTTCCCATGATATCACCTTTAAAACATGAGCCAATAAATACTTTCCCCTACAATAAATACATTTGCAATATAAAAATGATGTAACAAAAGCATTTCCACTTTCTGAACTATAATCCTATATCTGAGGAGAAGAGACCTTGGCAGGAAGCACAGAGCTTGGAGTTCGGAAATCGAGATTTCAGTTCTGATTCTAATACTCTGGGAAGCACTTTTTTTGATGATGCTTATCATTCTTTTATGTAAAGGTGGGTTGTAGTAACTCTTTCACAAGGTTCAGCTGAGGGGCTGAAATGACATGTGGACAGATTGTATCTCCATGACACACTCTCTTCTTCTGTAACATGAGATGGCAATGTCTTTCTCCTCAGCCTTTCGAGATACTTACAGACAAACATTCCTCATTCATGTTATGGGTATAGTGGTTATGGGTGCTGAACCTAGGGGCTGTCTGCTCTGTACAAACAAGGCAAATCAGCCAGCTGGAGCTTGGAGGCTAGGGACAGCCTCGACATATGGAGCTATGCCTCAGGCCTTGGCAAACATAAAGCGCCCTAATTAGCTGGTGTTATGACTGTGCTGTCCTGAGCCTGCCCAGAGCTCCTCAAAGGAGACTCTACATCTGCATTCATTTTTTAAAAAACCATTTCTATAGAACACAGGCTCAAATTAATATTCTCTCCCATGGATGAATTAATGAATATTCGCATAAATGTTTACAGAAGGGTAATTTGTTTTAATGAAGAATCTGAAGTCACCTGAATGTCCAATATAGGAAGAGTGCTGAAGTAAATGATTCTCCAATCATTCCACAGACAAGCTCACAACCATGACGATGGGAAATTATGAGGACATGACAAAGAGACAAATATCTGATATGACATTTTGCTAGGAACAAAGGCAGCATCGTAAACACGCACACTTCATGATCACAGCTCTATATCCCATTCACAAGGAACAGCACGAATGAACACTCTCATTACAGGCAGGGGATGCTAGGTGAAGTTTAACAGTCCCTTTAATGTCTTGGAAACATTGTGTTAATAGCAGGTCACATCTACTGATGGGAGCTGCTGGTTTGTTACACAGAGAGAAAGCTCTGCACTTACATGATCTTTACAGAGCCTCCACACTAGCTCCAGTCCAGTAGCAATACCTTAAAGAGGCCTCATTTGAGGCAGAAGAGATTGTTTGGCAGTGAGCATGGACTGCTCTTGTTGAGGATCTTAGTTAGGTTCCCAGCACCCGTATCAGGAGGTTGGTCACAACTACCAAACTCTAGTGTCAGGGGATTCTATGCCCCTTCTGGCTTTCACAGGCATCTGTACTCATGTGGCACACACACACACACACACACACACACACACACACACACACACACACGGCGGTGGGGGGCAGGAGATTGAAACATGCATACATGAAATTTTTAAAAAATGAGAAATTGCCTAATTTGAACTAGTAAGAATGGTTTTGGTAGCTATTGTGAAAATTAACTTCTAGCTAACAAACAGTATTGTTTTTCACAAGATACAGCCTTGTAACTTCAGGTTAGGTAAAATGTTTGAATGCAGAATGCCATAGAGAATTGCTTTTAGAGGATGTTCAGAAGCTGATAGTTTGGTTTTTTTCCTCTAGGCTCACAAAGCCAACAGGTTATCTCTCTATGTCCCCCACCCCCGAATGAAGGTCCAAATGGAGGAAGACCACTTTGGAATGACTACATATACCATACAGAACTATGAGTCTGATGCTGGCAAAATCATGGGCAGAATCTCAGTTTTCCTTGGAAAAGAGAAATGAAGCTTCATGGAAAGACTTATGGGGCCTGAGTCTTCAGGGCTATACCCCATTCTGGGGCCAAGACTGGCAGGAATGTTCCCGAAGCCCCTGGAGATCAGGAGGTCTGCAGTTCCAAGCACCTGCCCTTGTCTGCCCTTATTCTTTGCTTTATTTTCTTCCTAAATGTGAATATGTATTTGTGTATTCCTCTCACGGCCTCTCTAACTCCCAAACCCCAAACACCGACGCCTTGTATAATTTCCCTGCTTTCTTTGCGGCTGGTAATTTATCTAGAGTGTGGCTCGACTGTCTTATCTTCCCTCTGTCTGTGACCTGTTAAATTGCTTTGGCGGGTCTCGCCTCTCCGGAGACTGGAGACAGGCACGAAGCTTCACGCCGGACCGAGCAAGGCCCCACATCCGCGTGGGCGTGGGATGAATGCACAGGACAGCTCAGTGAGTCACTGCGATTTAGGGGACAGTGTGGAGGAGGGTGCCGATGACAAGCGCTCTGGTACCTCAGGAGACGGACGCAGGTCGGGCATCTTGACGTCAGCCCTAAGCCAGTCTTTAAAAATAGTGAAGACTCATCTATGAATCAGGATGACCCTGCAGGGAGAAAATGAAATAGATGGCAGGAGGTTACATTGCTCTGTGGAAGAAAAAGTAATTTATACTTGACCTCGGGGGAGTCAAAGTTACCAGTCAAAGTAGACTCAAAAGTACTAAAATGTTCAGAAAGTTCTTAAAGCAATTGGAGTGGACTTACTACCTAACATACAAAAGGGAAAGTTCTAAAGGCCAAAGCATACTCAGCCCCTCCCACTGCAGCAATCATGGCAGGTGGGGCTGGCTTCTTCCTTGTTGCAGCATCCACAGTCTCTTGTGGGCCCTTCTAGAAATAATTTAGGACCATGCATCAGAATATATGGGAATCAGCATTCACCAGGGAAGCTGCCACCACTAACCCCAAGGAAAAGCCAGTGGATCTGATCGTGCCATACGTTTGCATGACTACTTACCCAGGAGAGCCCAGAATGCCAGATTTGGCCTAACTTCAGCACTGTCTGCTTTAATTAATTTAATTAGTTTTTCTTCTCTTGATGCAAAATAGATTTTAGTTAACCCTTCCAAAATACCCTCCCTTCCAACAAGAAAGCCTCTGTGGGTGCACTTTATATATGAAATGGTTAAATTCTCCAGTGAGTGATCCCACGCAGGCATCTAATCACAAAAATAATATTTAAACAGTCCCAAAGATGGACACATGGCTGACATTTAATAAATACCAAATAACTAGTTGGAGCACATCTGCAGTTTTAAGTGCAAAATCAATTTTGCACTATAAAGACAATCACCTGTGGGACGTGGGGCGCCTGCTTCATCTAGTGATTCACAAGTTGATGGTAATAAAGGTAAAAATAGGATTTACCTGCAGAACCAAAATTTTCTATTTATAAAAGGCTCATAAAGGCAATAATTAAACATGGTAGTTCTTTAAAGTATGGCTTCAAATTTTAGTCTTTTCAAATAAAATTAGCTCTGATTTTTTTTTTTAATTATTATAAAGAGAAAACCCAGGAGGCTGCTGGTCTTTCAAATTCTTCTTTCTCCTTTAGAAACCCGGAGCAACTTAATAAAACAAGCTAATTTCATTTTCTGTTTTGTTCTTGCCCATATGTATATTAAGGGGTTATTGTCAGGTTTGAGGTACACTTGACTTTGAGACATTTATTTAGTGTGTGTGTGTGTATTTCCAGGGCACTTGCATGCAGCATGTGTGGAGGTCAGATCACAGCTTGTGGGAATCAGAGCTCCCCATCCACTATGTACATCCTCAAGCCCATTATCCACTAAGCCATCTCCCAAGCTCCATTTCCTGTGTGTTTTATTCCTTAGACACAGTACCTTTAGAACTAAATTCCAAATACCAAGGGAAGCAGAAGGCAAGTATGTTTCATTCTGGCTTGGATTTGCAAAGGAGGTGCAGCTACATGTATAGTTTGTTCTGAGAATTTGTATTGAAGAGCACAGTACCCTGGTTTCCCTGGAGATAATACAGCTTCATGGTAGAGGAAGGGAAGCAGAGTGGGGATTTCTCTGGACCAGGCATGAAAAATAAAATGCCTCAGATTCCATTAAACATTTTCAAGGAAATTATGGGGGAATATCAAGAAAGGCAAAGTGCCTGCCTGGGTGACTGGGAGCCATGACATCAATTCTCTAATTACCACTGAGTTAATATCAGAGGGAGCAACAGGATGGGAGGGGTAATCGTCTCTTCAAGAGAAGACTCGTGATTCCTGGGGGGTAAGCCACATTCTGTGTCACACGGTAGAAGAGACAGGCAGTGCCCTTTTCTTCTGGAACCTTCAGAAGCACAGAACACATTTATGACAGAGAGGCAGCTATTGGATTGGAGCAATTCGGGGCTGCAACAATTTAGAACGGTCTAAGGAGGGAGATCATCTTAAGAGCAGCCTTGAATCCTTTCCAAGTTATTTTGAACAATGATGTCTATGTGTCAGATGAAGTCTCCCAGCCTTTATCATTACTAAAGATGCCAGTTTGGCTATGGAGAAATAAAAAGCATCCCGTTGTAATACTCTTACCTTTGTGATTATAAAATATTAATAGGAAGTATTTTTAAAGTGTGTTCTATAAGAAGGCAATAGAATTCAGGAGCTCAATGTATTATCCACACTGTCTGGCATAAAATAAAAATTACCTGGCATAATAAGAAAGGAACAAGAGCAATAATCAAGGAGACCAGAGTCAGTAGACACAGACAGAATTTGCAGAAATAGGAAACAGTAGGAAAGCCCTTCAGAGCACACAATACCCATGATCAACATGCTAAAGGCAAGAGCAAATGCCAACACATGGATGGAAACACATTTTGTGTGTGTGTATGCACATGTTAGTGTGTATGTGCACTTGTGTGTGAGGTCTGTATGCACATCTGGAGGCCAGAGGTGGGTGTCAGGCATCTCTTCTCCACCTCAGTTTTTGAGATGGGCTCTCTCGATGAACCTGGAGCTCACTGATTGGGCTTGCCTCTGGGATTAAAGTCTGCTGCTCCTTTTTGGCTTTTATGCATATTGGGTCTCAAATTTGGGTCTTTATGCTTGCTTGGGTGGCAAGCACTTTACTGCCCGGGCCTTCTCCCCATCCCCACAGTATGGAAGATACCAAATAGCTCACACCCTTCTGGCAATGCTTTCTAATACACTGGGGAGAATGTGTGGGCAGCATGGCTAGTTGATGATTTGTTCAGTTTCTTGTAACTGTAGTTTTCTGATCTGGACACTATGCTGTCTGTCAGTGTGTGTGTGTGTGTGTGTGTGTGTGTGTGTGTGTGTGTGTGTGTGTGTGTGTGTGTGTCTGTGTCTGTGTCTGTGTCTGTGTCTGTGTATTAGAATCTAGGCACCTTGCTTATTAAGGCAACTATTCTATCATTGAGCTATATTTTCAGCCTTTTTCATGTTTTTATTTTGAGATTGGGTCTTTCTAAGCTTCCTAGGTCAGCCTTGAGTTCTTTGCAGACCAGGCAGGCTTTGAGCTTGTGGTCTTCTGGCTTCAGCCTCCTGAGTAGCAAGGGTTACAAAACTTTACTAACTTGTAAGAATTCTATAAAAACAAACAAACTTAGACAGCCTGTGAGCTGGGTTCCCACAATGACTTGTTCTTCTCTGTATTGTGATCAGCTATTTTCTCTATCTGACTACTGCCAAGATGAGAGGTGAGTGCTATATTTTACCTGTGAGTATAAAGATACATTTTAGAATGCAGTAAGGAATTTTACACTGATCTAGCCAAATGGCCACCATAGCCTCTCTTCTAAGATCCATTTCCCCAGTACTTGGTTAAGTTTATAGTTCCAGGCATGATTTCTTTTCTGTTTTGCACTCCTTAATTAGATAGCCATTGGTTATGGCCAAGATAGAGTGTCACTATTACAATGCTAAGGTTATCTTGCCTTGCTCATTATTATTGCAGTTCATAGGTGTCACAGCTGGGTCTGACTACTCACTGCTTCCTTTCCTTGACAGCTACAATGTTACAGCTCCTGTACCGAAGGTTGAAGGAACATTGAGGAAGAGAAGATGGGCAGATTGTAAGAGCCAGAGGATCCTGGAATCTGTTGTGAGATTGTGTCTCCTAGAAATGGCAGGGAAGCATCATCCATAATACCTCAACAATATGGCTGCCTAAACAAGACCTGAACAAATACAACACCAGTAGACATGTTAACATGAAAGGGGAAAACATCTTAAGGGGTCCAATCCTTAGACAAAGAACTACCAGTTAACTAACAACTGTGGAGCGAGGAAGAGTCATCCTCTCCAATGATGAGCCCTCTAATTGGTTAGCTAATCAAAAGTGGTCAGTACTGAAATCATATACACCCAAACTACCAAGTTGTACACACACACACACACACACACACACACACACACACACACACACACGTTCACACAAGGAGAGAAGAGGTGAAGAGGTCATCAATTAACATGATGTAAAATGAGAGAGATCATGGGAGGGGCTGGAGGGAGGAGAGGAAAAGAGAGAATTGATAAGTTGTATTTTAATTTTTAAAAAGTAATAAAAATCTTAGGAGATGTTTTATTTGTATGTTGTATCTTTTACTTTAAAAATTGCTATCATGTTCAATTGTAGTCACCTATCAGCCACTGAGAAATGCAGTTTTAGGATTCTGATGGGCTCCATACATTATTATGGAAATATATATTTATAATTATATATAACTGTAATTACATATAATTGTGAAGGGCTAGAGAGATCATTGGTCAGTAGTTAAAAATACTGACTGCTCATGAAGAGTCCTTGGGTTCCATTTCAAACACGTACATGGTAGCTAACTACCATTTGTAACTCAGGTTCCAGGGAATCCAAAGCCCATTCCTGGCCTCTGCAGGCTTCAGGCACACAAGTGGTGATCCAGACATATACTTAGGCAAAACACTCATACTCATAAAACAACATAAAATAATAACAATAATAATGAAAGAAATCAGAAGAAAAGTTGTTTGAGAATATCAAAACTGATAACAAACGATTTCAAACAAGATGTTTTAACTGAAATATTGTTATTCTTTATTTTGAGCTGTGAAGTCTGGGCTTACTGCGATGCTAAAAATTGATGGAGCTTAGATAGGTAGCCAGCTACCAGGTGGATCCATTAGCACAGGGTTACTAAAAATCCCTGCTCAGTGTTTGGGATTTATGTCTGTCAGACATTGCTCAGTAGCTATGATGGCAAATGGGGAACAGGGGCTGTGTTGATGGTGTCAGTTGCCCGGGGCCTTACTCTCCCTCCCCCTCCTCAGCATCAGCTGGGACAGAAGGATGGTAAACATGTCTCCAAACCCAGACAGGGCCGTGCCCTGTTCTCTCACCCTGGTAGCTGAAAAGCAATGAAACTTTCCATTTACGGTTCTCAGTAGAGACTCCAACACAGTTTATCAAATGCACAAAAACATTTTGTTTTTCACATCAGAGGTTTCTGATGTCCACTTCGCTCATTTCAATTTCCAGTTCTTTCCAGATCCTGCTGTCAGGAGCAGTACTCAAATGGAAGAGGCCATCAGTGTCTCAACAAGAATGTTCATCTCTGTGCTGTAAAACATGAGGCCCAGTTTTTCATCTGGGGTAGGGTATGTATTTCCTTAGTTTTTTTATTTGTTTGCTTTTTATACCATCTCCAGTGACCCAAAGATGTTGCTGTTTGGGTATCTTCTCTGAACCAAGGTTTTCAGGGCTTCTGTATTGTCTAGGACACTGACTTCCTACAAGTTGTCTTGTGAACACAGGGTAGACATGAATTTGACCTTTCTTGCATCCATGCACATAAACACAGAGAGGAACTTGTGTGCTCTAAGGACAGAGTAAGGTGTTAACTTCAGGGCTGTAACTGGCCATTGTCTGGTTCATGAACTAAGGATGCTTGTGATAACTTCTGACCTAAAGAACCCTACTTTGTGGTACAGAAAAAGCCATATGAAACTCACATTTCACAAATAGGACACATACTGACTATGGTGGCTTTTTGTGCCATCACAGAAAGGTGGGTATCTTTAAATGGTGGCCGTTGGGCCTGAAAAGCCTACTTCAGTCACTGTTATGAAGCTGTGTTGATTCTCATGATGGTGAATCCCTGATCCCTGTAGATTGACCTTACTGGGAAAAGGACTTCATAGATAAGCAGCTGAGATAACATCACTGAAGTCCTAAATCAGGCTGGGAATGGGTCACTGTTGATGGAGTGAGTTTCCAGCATGCATGAGGCTCTGGATTGTAGCCTCAGCACCACCTAAACCAGATGCAGTGGCATTTACCTATAATCTCCCAACTTGGAAGATAGAGTCAAGAGTGTCAGAAGGTCAAGGTCATCTTTAGTTTTATAGTAAGTTCAAGGTCAACCTGGAATACTGGAGAGCTTACCTTAAAGACACAAACCCAAACCAAACAATAAAGTGGGATTCTAATATATTCTTATAAAAATGTAGACTCAGACATAACATAAATACAAAACTGCAGAGGATACCAGAGATGCTGGGACAGAGGTTTCCTCTTTTTCCACTGGAGGAATGAGCCCTCTGGCTTCTGGAGTTTGGATTTCTTTCTTGCATTCCTATGAGGTGCTAAGTGTGTGTTGTTTAAGTTATGGAAACTGGGGAAACTGATATGCTGGCCCAGGTGTACCTGACACAGTCTAAGAATGGCATCCATTCCCCCTTGCAGGTCACTGGGACTTAAGAGGGTCTGATGCCAGCGAACACATCAGTAGCTTCCTCTGGGTCTTTTTGATACCACTAGTGGTAAAGCCACCAGGAGGAACCTGAGTGGGTACTTGTGGGGAGGCTGTCTCCCTTGGAACATTTTGGAACTCCCATGTGACAAGTACCTTACTTTTCTCAACAACAAATGAATCAAAAGCTGTCAGTTCAACCCCACGTGAGCCAGCTTCTCATAGCCTCCTATTCAAAAATTATAATTTGAAAGGAGAATCTTTTCTTGTGTGAAGGGTACAACAAGGATGGGTGTGTGTGATTTTTCTAAAACCCACGCACCATCGAAAGTGCCCAGTGTAACTCCTAGACTGAGAGGAACTTTGAGGTTCTCATGATCTCCAGAGAAAAAATGAGGGAAATAAATGGTTTGGATCCTTGGAAAGACCTGTGAACTTTTGGAGGAACCAAACATACCAAATCAGAACAGGATTCACCTTAAAGTAAATACCCCAGGTTGGCCCGAGATGTGCTGTGTAGTGGAGGATGGCTTGAACACTTCATCCTGGGGTCAGGGGTGTGTGTACTGGCTTGTACTGATTTCAAATAACAATAATTAATAAAAGAAAATTACCATTGAAATAAACAAAGTCCCTGGATCATTTACAGCCCCTAAATAGGCCCAACTCACTCGCCAAAGTCACTCCAGTATGAGAGCCTAGATGTCTGTAACATATAAACTAGGGTGTGATAATTCATATTAATAAGAGAGCTTTGTGTCTCCTTTGTAAATAATTGGATTCAAAATAAATGTTCATAATAAATGTTTGGTGCTCATAAACTGTTCTAGGATATATTTATTACAGTAAACAAAGCTTCAATTAGTTACAAAGAAGATTTACGGAGGGGCCTATGATGCCCAGTTCCTATGTTGGCACTCTGAGAACAAAAGATACATGGAGACATCTACTGTGACCTCAGTGCATTTGTGGAATCGTTGTTAGCTTGCTTGTGAAGATCAGGAAAGCTTGTAGTTACAGGTTCAAAGGGGAGAGATGAGGAAAGATGGTCCATTATCGCAGTCTTCAGTGTCAGGAAACCACAGAGGGACGAGGTTGCAGCTGCATCATGAAAAAAGAGATAAAATGGTCTGAGGATGCCCATGTGGGTGCCAGGAGCCTATGGTAGAGAGAACACTGACTGCCAGGTTCCTTGCTATGGTGACTTTTCTCTTCTTGTTGCTTTGGGTTTGGTATCTTCCCTGGAGCTCACTACTGCTGGTTGGTTGAATTAATGCCCATGAGATAACAGACATAATGTTAACCTAGGAGACACCGCCAGAAAGAGTGGGAAATTTCCAAACATAAACTGTTTATGTCCCCAAAGACAACCTATAGGGATTCCGAAGTCAGAATTCACTTCCTACAGAAAAAAAAATTTCTGTAACTAGCAGCCAGATTTCTCTAGGGAGCTGAGCTGAGAAGTCTGCTGAGGTGAGTTAGGTACCTGTGGTGAAACAGAACAGAGGAAGTCCAGTGCTACCACAAGCAGACACATTTATTGCCAAGCTCACAGGTCAGGATTCTCTAAGGATTGTTGTGGGCTGCGGTGAGAACCTTTAAATCCATACTTACTTGGGAGCACTCATTTTATTCTATTAGGAAAAGAGGATGAAGGGAACACACTCCATAAAGGAGATGAAATCTTGACAAACTCCACAACCATCAGGCTGCCTGGGGGAACCTCTTCTCCACTTGGAAGCCATCTTCAGCCTTTCCAACAGAAAATACTCAAATCAATGAACAATGGCTATGACAGACAAGGGGTTATGCCTGGGTCCCAAACACTCTTACTCAATGGAATCACATAGTGACCATCATATGGTAGCTATTATAAGGTGGCAATTGCACATTAGCTTCACACAGTAATCATCAACCAGTGTTCATCACGAAGTGACCATCACACTCACTATCACACAGTGTTGTTGACCTTCATGCAGTGACCATAGAATTGTGGCCATCACAGAGTATCCATAATATGTTGATATTACACAGTGATCATCACACAGTAGCCATCACAGTGTGACCATCACATGATGGCCATCACACAGTGGCCAACATAGAATTATCTTCTCCTGGTGGCCATCACACATAGACCATAACATTTGTGGCCAGCAAACAGTAATTATCTCATAGTGACCATCACACAGTGGCCCTCACACAAGGGATATCACACAGTAACCATCACACAATGGCCATCACATAGTGACCATCACATGATGGCCATTACAAAGTAGCAGCCACACATTGATCATCACACAATAATCATTATACAGTGACCATTACAGGATGGCTATTACACTGTGCCAGTCACACAATGACTATCACATAGTGACGATCAAATAGTGGCCATGGCACATATTGCTATCAGGTCTATGTAGTTCAGTGACTATAACCCTCTCCTCTGGCTTTGTTTTTTCACAGCAGCATTGCTGTTCAGAACTCTTCATGCACCAAACAGCCTTGCTCTTTTCCCTTCTTCAACCACACTCAGTCTTACATTTCTGAGTCAGAGCCTCTCACTGAACCTGGGGTTGAGTGGTTAGGCTAGATTGGCTGGCCAACAGCCTTGGGGATATGCCTGTCTCTGCCCTCCCATCACTGGGGATACAGGTGTGCACTGCCATGCCTGACTTTCACGTGGGTGCTGGGAATTGAACTGAGCTTGTTATGCTTGCAAGGCATATGCTTTACTGACTGAGCTGTATTCTCAATCATTGTATTACTTTTTATTTAAAGTATATATTTTGTAAAAATATTCACCATGATCACTAAAGTTTTTGACACCTACTTAGATTTCTGCCTGGAAAGATGGCTCAGCTCCTTTTAGCCAGACACAGCTATTCCTGTGACATCATCTGGACCGTGTGTGCAGTCATCAAACTATAGACTAGATCTTCTGCCTCAGGGCACCCAAGTGCCTCACTCTTGTCCTATTTACAGGATTCTTCTCTTTAAAAGATGTGCTGAAGATTTTTGACACAGACTTCTTCCCATTAACCCTCCCCCCCAAAAAAAAAAAGAAAAGAAAAGAGACCAAGTAACCCTGTTATGGACAGTTTGACAGACCCTGGCCAAGGATGGTCCAGTGGAATATTGCACAAGGCTATGTCTAGGTTGGGCATGGAGTGAGTATCATGAAGGACCAGGATATGATGATGGCATAGATTATGTCAGCAGAGGATGTAAAATATCAGTTAACAAAACATGGAGTTCACTTATCCTTCCTTGTACCCTGGACTTTCTCCATCATCTGGCCAGTTCTCGACTGGACCATCCAGTTCTTGTGACCACCTCTTTTTGCTGACACTAGCCTCCAATTGTCACTGTTCAAGTTCTGTTTTTAGTTATCTTTTTTTTTTTAATTTTGTTCACCTTTTTTTTCTTCTTATTTTGGAGATAGCCCAGCTGGCTTCTAATTTGCTATGTAGTAAAACATGACCTTGAACTCATGATGCTCCTGCCTCCACCTCCTGAGTGCTGGGATTACAGATATGCACAAGACTGTCTAGTTCATGTGGTGTCAAGGAACAGACCCCGGGCTGTGTGCATGTTAGTTAATCATGCCACCAACAGAACTCCATCTCTACCTTCTCCTTTAGCTACCATCATTGCTGCCTCTGTTCACATTCAGTGATCTTATGCCAACATGTCACCAAGGCCACTGGGCTAAAACCTGCAAGGACTCTTGGTAACAAAATTCCATTACTCTCTCTCAACAACTTGAGTGTTGTATGAATCCTAATTGATCTTATAATAAAATCTGGGAGTCATATATTGGAATAAAGCTGAAAGGTCAGAGAGACAGAAATAAGCCAGTAGAGAAACTTCTCAACACTACTGAATTCTCAGTCTGAAAGGGGTAGATACTGTCTCCATGAACCCTCCGAATGCCTGAGTCTTCAGCTGAAAGGGGAGAGAACCAAAGAGCTAAACTCCTATCTCCTCCCACCTTATATTTCTTTCCCTGCCCAACCACATTGCTTCCTGATTCAACCTTCCTAGTAGTAGGATTAAGACTGCATGGGCTACTCAAGTACCAGGAGCAGAGGCATGGGATTCCAAGTGCTGGGATTAAAGGTGTGTGCCACTACTGCCTGACTTTGTTTCTCTTTTGCACTGGATTAATTTGGTGTAGTCCAGCCTGGTCTGAAACTCACAGAGAACCAGGTGGATCTCTGCCTCCCAAATGCTAAGATTAAAGGTGTGTGTCACCACTGCCTAAACTCTATGTCTTCATTTGTTTAGCGTACAAACAATCTGTCACCACACTTGAGACCTCTCAGTTTGTCCACATGTGACTTTACTCAATTCTGGCCCAGTGTGGCTTCATGACAGTCTTTGGACTGAATGGAGAGTAACGTGTCTTCCTCTGAATTCATTCAGTGGCCTCTTGCAAACCAAACATCTTGGGACTGTTCCTTGGTCATGGAGACCTGCTGTCTGCTTTACTTGGGATTGCTGCCTGTGGGGAAAAGAAGGCCTGGACTGAGTGTCACAGTGGTCTCCCAGTGCATGAAATTGCTGTGGGCTTATCAGCCTTCTTCAGAGGGAGGTAAGTTTATCAGCCTTCTTTGGAGGCATAGAAAGTTGGATTCAAGTCACAGTAAGAAGAGTGGCTGGGACCTGATGGGAGCGGCAGGGGAAAGGCACACAGTGAATTCAATGTGGATAAAGTGGAGTCTGCCCCCTGAGCTTTTCCATCTCACAGGTACAGAAAAAGAGAAATGGAGATCGGGCCAGAGCCACCCCACTGAGGAAGAGGAATTCTTGATTCATGAGATCAGCCAAGAAGTTCACTGTATCTATTTGTATTTATTTTGGAATCCTAAAGTGGTCTTGCAAGTTCTTAAGAAGTAAAAATAGATGTCACTCAGGTCTCAGTGAAGCATCAGGTCAGCACATGGGCCAGGAAGTTCACAGAGTTAGAAGATGTACATCCTCTGAGTGTTTGTCATGGGGCTGGTGGCTCAGTGGGTAAAGTGCCTTTAATGCAAGCATGAAGGCCTGAGTTTGGATTTCCCAGCATCCATACAAAAGCTTGATAAAGAGACAAATTTTTGTGAGCCCAGCTCTGAGAGGTGGATATGATTGGGGGATCCTCAGGGTTTGTTAACTAGACAGCCTAGCCTAATAGGTAAACTTCAGGCTCAGGAAGAGACACTGTCTCAAAAAATAAAGGTCAAGAGTGAAGAAAAGATACCCAACATTGACCTCTGGACTGCCCAAGTGAATACACACACATCCCCATGAACACACACACACACACACACACACAAGCATGCACATAAACTTGCTTATCTCATTGCTCCACAGAAGCACTCTATACAGTATCCATCTTCTTATAAACTTGAGTCATACAACATTGTACTTTTATGCTTAAAATTCAAAATACTGCATGATATATATGTTATCCTGAGCAACTGAGTGATGTTTCAGAGGAGAGAAATGTTGCAAATCTCACAACAGTCTGTTCGGCGACCAAGGAGGAGAGAGAAAGAAAAAAAAAAAAAAAAAGACTGAAAAAGAATAACAAGGGTGAACTTCCTCAACGTTCCAGAAAGTTTCTGCTCAGCTCTTTCATTGCTTATGCAAACTGGGTGGCACATGATTTAATTTCAACTTATTAAGTCAATTACCTGAAAAATAGACACCAAATTACAATGTATACTGTTTTTTTTCCCCACTCTATAGAGAATCAAATGTCACAGGTGGGTGGGATACAACAGGATTTAAAAAGTTTTCTGCTTTTGAGTGTGATACATAATTTCCAATGACTCACAGCACTTGTTGAGCTAGGACTCCAACCTGTCTGACTCACAGCAGCAAAATGAAGCTTCCAGTAGACTTTCCCATTCTAACAGGACTTGACCTGACTTATCTTGACCATCACATGCCAGGACTGGGCTGCCCATCGTTGAAACAAGCTCTCCTGTGCCAGATGATGGACTCAGTGACCCCCTCTGGTCTCTCTGCAAACCCGATTCCTTGATGGTAATGGAATGCTCTGGTACCCTTTAAGATCTTTTTAAATGCAGCAGCTATTGTCAGAGTCTAATGAAAAAGTGAGGCTCTTTATTCATCTGTAATTTTGAAAATGGCTTCATTTTTTCCCCAAGAACATTCACAGCATTTTGGATGGCTTAAGAATACCATGTTTCTTAAAGATGCCGTGGGAGCAATGTGAAGGTCTGGGGCTGAAAAGCCCAGAATTCTTGATTGTTTCATTTCCTGTCCCTACAAGCCTGGGAGATTACACAGTGAGCTCTTACTTGTGTGCCTATTCAACTACAGAAAAGTAGAGTCCAAAGTAATTAAGACTGATTCATACTCACCAACTCGAGACAATATTCTCCTTGCTATTTGTGACACCTTGGAGGAGAGTCAGACCCTGTACATTTCCATGTCCTATTCTGACCTGGAAGGTGGACGCTGTACTTGAGCACAGAACTTCAAAGAAAGACCTTTAAAGAAAAGAAGAGCTGCTAATGTATCTGTGCGAGGGAGTTGAGCCAGCGAGGCTTTATCCCCACCCGAATCTGTGCTCACAGACAGGTTTTCTCTTAGAAAATGTCAATTCGGGGATCAGGAAGTTCCAGGAGGAAGCAAGAGTCTCTTTTGAAGAGAATGTTTTAGAGCTGTGGAGGACTCTTATATAACCCTCCATTCTCTCTACTGTATATTCCAGTCCCTACTGTGTGCCTTTTAGGCTTCCTCTGCCAGTAGGAATGTCAGGTTCTTTATCCACAAAACTGTGGCAAGTTTTAGTGGCTGTGAGAGACAGGGGTGCAGTGGGCACAGTCATATTCTTATATAGGTTGTTTACCTGCTGAGGATGTGAAGGATGGAGAGATCTCACCTGTGTTGAGTCAAAAATGGTTCCTAGAAAAATGGAGAGGCTGAGTTCTAAGTGACCGAAGGGCTGACACCCACAGAAGCAGGGAACATGTCTGTATGGCTCTACTTGCTCCCCCATATCCTCTCTCTAGAAGCTGGGGGACCAGTGAGGATATGGATTCAAGGGCAATGATGGTGGAAAGACCCCTGTGTGTCCCAGAGTGTGTGCATAAAGTCTGTGGTCCTAGGCAAACATGTATGGCTGTGTGCACAGGCGTGGGCTACCCAGGGCTTGTCTAAGAGGTCTCAAATCTTTGTGCCATTTGTGTCTTCTTCTGTAAGTGACTTGTGATGTGAATGCCATTCTTTGAGGTGGGGTGTAGCACACCTCCCAAACATCTACACAAAGCTTCCCTGGGAGCGAAGGCAGCATCGGATAATGCTTGGCCCTGACTTATGTGACCAGAGCATTTACACGGAGCTAGAGAGAGCGGCAGTACACGTGCAGGGAAAGAGGGCGCCTCTTGCTGATTTCTCCTTAATTACGTGTCTAATTTTCTAAGCTATGCTAAATGTCAAAGGCAGTCTCAATGTGCCAATGTGCCCTGTGCCCAAGTGAGGGCAGATGATAAATAAAAAACCCCAGAATCACTGTAAATGCAAATTGGGTGCCAGCCACAGGGCCTGGGTTTGAGTGCTCGGCTGTCACTGCCCTTTCTGCCTGCCAGCCATAGCCCCACCCTCTTCAGTCTCGGCTCTGATGCTTGCTGAATGAAAAGTGTACCCGGTATTCTCTCCTTCTGCCATATGAGACCTGGGTAGTAAGGCTTGGCTGCAGGCACCGTTACCTGCTGAACCATCCTGCTGGCCCTCGAGTTTTCCATTCGAAATAAAGAAAAATAAATGCAAAGTTTTCCTTCTCCTTCTTCTTTCTCCCTCCTTCCCTCTCTCCCTCCCTCCTTCTTTTCCTTCCCAACACTCTTTTTTTTTCCCACCTATTATTTTTCTCCCTTGAGACAGGGACTTACAGAACCGAGGCTATCCTTGAACTACCCATGTAGTAATGCAAAGGTGATCTTGAATTCCTGATCCTCTTGCCTCCACTTCCCAAGTGTTATAGGTGAGCACCGCCGTGCCTGACTTGAAACTTAAGACTTTCTGAGCAAATACATTTGAAATGCAGAATAGCAAAATTTGAAGATATAAACCATCAAATACCTTCCCATGACACAGCAGCAATTGCAAAGCAATTCCTATGGCACTTTCCTCCTTTGCCATGGGAAATTAGTGTGGAGGTAGCATTTAGCTTTTGCCATGCTTGAATGTGCAGGCATCAGGTTAAACGAAATGGGCATAACCCAGGAGCACAGAGCAGCCACAGCATCATGTCAGTAGTGGCTCCTGTTTCTGTGTGTAATAGCGAGAGAGGAGGGAGACATTTGGGAAATAATGTGAGAGCAACCAGAAAAAAAAATATGGCGCCATATGAATAGCCCTGTCCACAACTATACCTGCAGCTGAATATTGTTGTTATTATTGTTGCTAAAAAGCCTTACTATGTAGCCCATACCAGCCATCTTCCTGCTTCAGCCTCTCTACTGATGAGATTGCAGGTGTGGTCTACTACAGCTGCTTTACTTATTTATTTTAAAATGAAATCTGGAATCTGGAGTTAGAGCTTCTTCTGGAATGAAAAGCAGTGGGTGAGACAGTGAGACCCAAATGGGTAGCAGCTGTCCTGACTATCAGGCTTCTGAGTAAGACAGAGGCATCAGTGCACGCATCCTTGGTTTATTTTTGTGCATGCATGAGTGTGAATGCACATGTGCATGCAGGAGTGCAGCAGTCTCAAAGATTTACTAAATCTAAATTTCAAATTTATTCTCAGTTAGTTGTAGTGAAGAGCAGATACCATCACCTTGACCTTGAGGCATGGCCAACGTGGGGTATGAACCTACGATCCTGGGATTAAGAGCTCCATGTTTTACTGACTGAACCAGATATTATTGTAAAGAAGAATTAATATTTATAAAGGGTTTAGATGGAACACTCACTGACACAAAAGATTAAACAGTCATGTAGTTCCTTGAAAAACTGGACTGGTCTACCAGGCTTCACTCAGTGGATTTGGTCCTCCATCTAAGAGCATGATAGAGAACAGGAAGAAGGGGATTCTGAGTATGTATACCTCAGTCTTAAACTGGTCCTCCGGCCATGCCCAGAATACTGGGTCCCCAAGGCCATAGGTGATTTTCAGATCTACTCTGGCCAAGAGGCCATGCTTTAAGGTCAAAGTGCTGGTACCTATTCTCCACGTTAGTTAATAGACATAATCAGCTCCAAGCCAAATATTCATATTTCAACTTTAAAGCCAAGGTGTAACACCTGTCAATCAAAGATCAACATCAAATCATCAACAACAGAAAGTTACTCTGAAGAACTAAATAGGACAAGGTATCATGGGAAGGGAACCGATGGTTTACAGAACAGTCAAAAAGGCTCAGTGTCTTTAGGAACAGAAAATGTGAACTCCATCCAGGGTCCAGCCGTATCTTTCCTATGGGCACCTTCCTGTCGGGGCACCTGCTGTTGGTGTCCTGGGCTCCCTGTTCTCCAGTACTCTTTAGGTGCACCTGTTCCTCAAAGTCCACTTTAGTTACTCCTAGTTTCACTGGGAGAGAAAACCTGGGCGGGAGCAACTTTAAGGGAGGAAGGGTTTGTTTTAGCTCCTGGGATCACATGGTGGCTGGGTCAGCTCCACATGTAGAGCTTGTGGAATATCCTGTTCACATCTTGGCTGTTCAGGAAGCTTGGAACACACCTTGGCTTTGTGTGAATGGCTAGCACCTTAAGTAATTATACAAGCAAACGGGACACTGCAGCAGACATAACACAGAAGACACCTCAAAGCCCCAAAATGTAAAAGTGGTTAGTTTTTTTTTTTAACTTTATAATGAAGAGGAAACTGTTTCAGAATTGAGGCAGAAAATTAGAAAATAAACAGACAGTGGTTAGTTAGATGCCCTGTGGCTAAGGCTGATAATGTGAGTTTTAGTGTGATGTCATTTCTAGATGGAGTCTTTGCCCTGTGCATCCCAAGATCAAGCCTAGCTTGACCCTAAGGAAATCTTGCCTCTAGATATGATTACACACAAGAGTGGAAATTCAAAACTACCTTGTTTGCCTAAACCAAGTCAAAGGTACAGCCATGATTTTTTCATCCTTATCATGCTTGTCTAAATGATGTGTCTAATTGGAGGTTTTCCCTGAACTATCTCACACTTTCTCCTAGTTCACACAAAATATTAATTTTATTTTTATGGTACTGACTTTTGAACTCAAGGTCTTCATGAGCATTAGGCAATCTCCCTACCCCCCACCCTGGGATACACTTCTATTCTTTAAAAAAAAATATTGCATTTTGAGACATGGTCTTTCTAAGTGGCTGAAGCTGGCTACAAACTTGCGACCTTGCCACATCAGCCTTCTGAGAGTCAGCCACTTGGATGCTCCCAGATGGAGCAGATGGTCCTGTGTTCCTTGGGAGAAAATAAGTAACCCTTTCTTTTGAAGGTTAAGGCAGTGGCTCAGAGGGTAAGGGTGTTTTCCACCAAGTCTGTTGACTTGAATTTGATTCCTGGGACCCACATGATGGAAGGAGGGAAACAATCATTCAAGTTGTCCTCAGCCATATATGCACATGGTACACACACACACACACACACACACACACACACACACACACACACGAGGGGGGGGAGAGAGAATAAATATAAAAAACTTTTAAAAAGTAAAGCTATGAATTAATTACTTGCGTTATATTCAAGTGTTAAGCACACATTTAATAAAAAATATAATTATAATTTGTTATTAGCTTTTTATAGAAGTGAAATATATAGATTACTGTATAGAAATAACATCCTAGAAATAACAAACAAACTTAAAATTGCTATTTATCTTACTCATAGAATATTATTCCTCAACCATGAATGATAGGTAGATGTTCTTAACAACTGAAACAGTGTTTCATGTGTGTTAACAAGTGCTCTGTCACTGAGCTGTGCTTCCGTTCTTACACACAGGACTTTGGGAAAGCCTGGGAAGACACTCCGGTGACTGACTGGTGACCAGCTCTGCAGACAGTTTTATTTAAGGTTCCACAAGAGAAAGGAGCTAAAATTCATCACGAAGGAGACATTTTTCTTCCTTAGTATCTACCCTCTTGTTACATTTACTTATTCATGCATTTATTTGCATGTGTATTGGGTAGAGCATGCATGTGGAGGTCAGAAAGGCGCTTTGCACCACAACAGACATGAGGAACTGGATTAAAGGCTCTAAGCCACCTGTCAACTTGGTCTTGATACTTTTATAACTGCATAAACTGCCACATCCCAAACAAAGGTTAAAGTCTAGTGTGATCATGGCTCTATGACAAGAGAATTGATTTTGTCCCCACGAAACAGTCATGGTCACTTTTTCAAGGCACATCTGATCCTGCAAGTAGATGGTTCCATTAGGGAATTTATTTATTTATTGACAAGCCTTGAACTCCTGATTCTCCTGTCTCCACCAACCAAGTGCAGGGATCACAGACATACACCACTCTACCTGTCTTTCTGAGATAATTTTAAAGTAAGACATTAGTTGATTGAGATAACAGCTTAATGGAGCATATGCCAAAGCATGTGAAAGGCACCTGGTTCAAGAAAGATAATGGGGGTGTGGTGGGGCGGGGTGGGGGCGGGTGGGGGAGGAGAGAAGGGTAAGAAGAGCCTTAGCTATATACTAAAATCCATCCCTGCACACATACAGAGATTTGGGTAAATTTACCACATAAGCCTATCTATCTATCTGGCTGGCTGGCTGGCTGGCTATCTGTCCAGATTGTGGCACTCTTGTGTCATAGTACATGTGCAGATCAAAGGGCAATTTACTGGAGTCAGATCTTTTCTTCTGTGTAGGTCCTGAGATTCAAACTCAGATCATCAGGCCTGGAAGTTAGCCTCTTTATCTATAGAGATTCTTGCTAGCCCTACCAGGAAGTTTTACTGTGGGTGGAGATTTCTGTTATAGAATTGGAGGGAAAAATCAGTGACTTAGAAAAAGGAGGAGGAAAGGGCTGGGGTGTATACCTCGGAGATAATGTGCATGCCTAGCACGTGAGAGACCCTGGGTTTGCCCCTTAGCACTGAAATAAAAAACAAATAAAAACCCAAATCTAAACCAAATGAAAACCAGGGAAGTGGATCAGTTTTCTTGAAGGTAATACTATCAAAGCGTTAGTTTACTTGGCCGTATTATGATTGGTGAACATCTCCCTGAAGACTTCAAAAAACCCATCAGTCCAAATGACTTACTTTTTATTTTTAGATAACATAGTTTTACAACATACACCAGTTAAAATAATAAAATGTCTCTTGACTTCCAACCCCAAACCCCACAGGGTGACACAATTATCTTGTATTGAGTGTTTTTAATATGAGTTTAAATTCATATAATTATCGTAATGAACTACCATTACCTTCATGGATACTCAAGAAACCAGAGCACAGAGAGGGTTTTTTGGGATCAAGAAATAGAGCTGATAGAACAGAATGTCTGGAACCAGAGCCCAAACGGTATAAATCCTGAGTGTCTCTTCTTAACAGATGTTCTCTGTCTTAAGTAATTCTACCTGGTAGAGATTATTGTATGTATACACCAGCACATGAAGAAGTAAATATGCTTATTGTTGCTCGTTATCACAAAAACCAAAGCTAAGTGTGCTGTGGTATTCATGGTAACACAAGATCTGGGTCTTACTAGGTCTACCTTTGGCAACTGAAAACAGCCTAAGTGTCCATCCCTCCTGTAGACCTGGAGGAGGTGACTTGAGGCACCTGGTATGACTCAGAGACTATGCAGATAGTGGCATGTACTTAGGCATCGATGACAGCGTCCAGAGAGTCTGCATGTGCTTAGGACACATGCATACCACCCACTTCCTTCATTCTGAGGTTGGTTGAATGTATGGCTGTGAAATCTGTAGGTGCAGAAGGGTGGGTGTAAATTAAAGACAGATAATATACCAATAGAAGGGTTGTGAGAAGTTGATCACCACAGCACTGTCAACAAAAACAAGTATCACTTACTTAGATATTCACCGCAGAGTGCTGGGCCAATGGATCATCAAAGGCATGCCAGGCAGGCAGTAAGAAGGAAGCCAGGCTGCAGTACGGTGATGACACCAGCACTGGGGAGGCAGAGGCAGGTAGATAACTGTGAGTTCAAGACCAGCCTGGTCTACAAAGTGAGTTTCAGGACAGTCAGGGTTACACAGAGCAACCTCATCTTGAAAAAAAAAGCAAAAAAAGAAGGAAGTTGTAGGGAATGCGTGTGTTAAAACCATGGGGAAGAGGTGGGGAGGTGGCTCAGCAGCTGAAGTATTTTCCATGAGGACCTGAATTCAGATTCCAAGCACCCACATAAAATGTTGGGAGGGTATTGGAAGCCCATCTGGAACTCCAGTGTATGAGAAGAGGAGATTGGATCCCAGAGCAGGCTGACTAGCTAGGCTAGTCCTATCAGTGAACTCTGGATTTGATTGTGAGACTATCTCAATGGAGAAAGTGGAGAGTGATTGACAGAGACTCCTGATGTCAATGTTAGGCTTCTACACATTCATACACATGCACACACAATGATGAACACAAATATCCACAATCATGCACACCACACACACACACATATACATGCAGAAAACCAAACCAAACCAACCAACCAACCAACCAACCAACCAACCAACGAACCAAACAAAAACCCACGATGAGATATCTATCACTAAGCACCCTGAAGACAGCCACCATAAAAAAAGTCCAAAACTAATAATTTTGGTGAAAAGTGGAGAAAAAGAACTGCCATATTTTGTTGATGGGAATTTTAAATGGTTCAGAAACATCGCCAGTTCTTTAAAAATTAGACATAAAGTTAACCTATTACTCCAAGGGTGCAGCAAAGAACCAGCCAAACACATAAACTGAAATCAATGGTCAGAGCAGCTCTACTCATGGCAGCCCAGAGTAAAATCCACTTAAAAGCCAGTCAGAGACAATGAAGAACAGTGGAGTGTGTTCGTGCATGTGTCAGAATATTGTTCACTTAAAAAGCATTGAGACTTGGACACATACCACAGTACACGAGTCTAAAGACACAAAGCTAAGTGAAAGAAGCCAAATAAAAGGTCATAAATAATAATCCTTTCTGGATCAAACACTCAGAAAAAGTTGCTTTATAGGGGCATAAGCTGCTGAGGGCTTGGGATGGGATGGCGGGGTGGGGGAGATGCTGCTGAAAACAGATTTTCTTTAGGGGATAATGACAGTGTTTTAGAACTGCATAGAGGAGGCGATGAATGGTCTCCTGACATTGTCAAGTTGCTAAAATGATACTGAATTATTGACTTCAAAGTATTTAGTTGTATGTCTTGTGAATTTTTCCTTGATATAAAAAATGAGACTGGAGAAGAATATTTCATCAGGGAAGGTGTTCGCAGAGTGTTTGCTGATGGAAAGGGGATGAGCGAGCACATGATAGTGGACCCAGGAACTCATCACTGTGCTCGCACATGTGGAAACCAGTGAACAGCAGAAGGTTTCATAAAGCTTACTACAGCTAAAAAGTGTGTGTGTGTCTCTCTGTGTGTATGTGCATCCACATGACTGCATCCGGGTGCCCATGGAAGAGGGTGTTGGTGGAGGTTGTTGAATCTTCAGGAGCTGGAGTCACAGGTGGTTATGAGTGTCCAGATGTGTGTGTGCTGGGAATCAAACTCTGGTCTGCTAGAAGAGAAAAAAGTGCTCTTAACTCCCAAGCCATCTCTCCCACTCTTCATTACAATTTTTTTTATACAACAACAACAACAATCTATCAGAGAGACTCCTCAGCTGGGTGATTCTGTGATGGGATTATTCTTATTCAGAAGAATTTCACTCTCTCTTCAGCTAAGTTTGAGTATCTCTTGGCTAGCACAGAGTGTTTTGCACTAAGAAAGAAGTCACATAAGTGATTCAATAAAAATAGGAATATAAAGTGAGGATTATGTCTCTCAATTCACAATGGGAGCCCACAGCATGAGGAACCCCAGGGGCAGCTTTTACCCAAGCCTTGTTTCCCACAGGGTGAAGAGCAGGATGTATTATACTGTACAAACGGGCCGCTTCTCCAAAGAGGCTCCGTGGAGCTTCTGTTCAAAGACTTAAGCCTCTTATTTCAAATAATAGTGAGGTGATTACAGTCGCACAATTAAGTCACATGACTTTCAAATGCACTCAGATATACTTACAAGAAATATCATGTCAAGAAAATAAACCACATAGTGTATTTAAATATTCCTTTAGCAAACCATAATTTGCTTCAAATCATTAATAAGAGCTCATTCTTTTATGTATCAGGTACATCAAAATATAATGAATTTAACCAGGATAAGATAAAATAGAACACATTGTTTACCAGTTCCCCACATAGACTACTACTGTTCAAAGGTAGCTCCCTAAGTGAAAATATGTGTATTTTTATGTCATGAGGAAAATGGATCAAACTGAAAACTGAGAGGACACGGAAGCCATGTGACTGCTGTGTCACTAAAGAAACCGTGATCTGTGGAAAGAACAGCCCTTGTCACAGTTTCTGTACTTGTGCAGGCTGACTCCAAGTTTTTCAGACTCTCTGTGGTCTTCAGATGTGTGGACACTAGTCCCTGGTCTCCTGTTCCTGGGACTGGACCTGGGTATTTGAGTGTGTCTGTGACATTCCACACAAGGTACCATCTCAGGCTGAGAGCAGAGTTATCCATACCTAAAGCAGATGAGTATGAACGAAACACTGGTGTTAGGGCTTGGAATCTCAGTGGGGCTGACCGTGCACGCTTGGGCCTCTTCCAGGGCCAAGGGCTGCCCTGTAAATGTTTGTCTAGAATGTTTGAGAGGGTCTGGGCAGGACACTGAGTATCTTAGGGGCCCAAGTAGTATGTATCCCACTGCTCCAGGAACTAGAAACTTTGTAGACAGTGAGACTCTAGAGTAATAAGGCTGCTGTAAGGGAGATGGGAGAGAAAGTAGAGGGCAGGGGTGGATGGGATGAGGTCAAAGGACATTATGTACATGTATAAAATGTATGTATCTACTCATATACAATATATGTGTGCGTATACCAATAAAAAAAAAGCCCCACTGAGTTATTTTCTTCTCATTCTGAAAATGATCTTGGTGGGACCATAAGGCCCACTCTGACCCTGAGGGTCACCTGACCATGTCAGGGGTTCCAGATGGCTTTGGTAGAGATCTTAATGGAGAGGGACTTCTGGATTGCCTGGAGCTCATGCCCTTATAGCTGTGTACTCAAGTATGGCTGCAGGGAAAGGTTATCCATACTTCAGTGCTCTAGCAGTGTGTGTGCATGAGTGCATGTGTGTGCATGTTTGTGTATGTGTGTATGTATGTTTGTATGATCGCTCACGTTCCTTAAAACTGTGACTTGTTTTATTCCACTTTGTATTAGAAGAGAGAGGCCAAGGAGTGATGGCTCTGTTGATTAAACCCTTGCTGGACAAATATGAAAACCAACTTTGATGTCAGGATCCACATGACAACACCAGGCATAGGTATGTGCATCTGTGTTCCCAGAGCTGGACGAGAGGAGACAGGCAAATTCCAGGTACTTGATGGACAATCAGCCTTACCTGTTTGGGAAGTACCAACCCTAAGAGGGGCACTATCTCAAAATAAACAAGCAAACAAACAAATGGACAAAGCAGTTATAGCAACAACAACAAGTCAGGATAGATGGCACCTGAGGAATGATAACTGACACTAACCTCTGATCTTTATATGCATGTTCATACAAGTTCACACACACACACACACACACACACACACACACACACACACACACACACGCACGCACTATCGCCCTAAAAAAAAAAAAAGAAAAGAAAAAAAATACCACCCTGCTCTACTGCTGAGAAGCAGAGAACATGGGCTGGTAGAATGGTCTCTCTATCTTTCAGGGAGACATCATCTAGTCTCTCTGGAAAATCAATGACCATGTTGCTCATGACAGTGCGTCTGAGTGCAGGCACGCAACATCTGATGACAAACAGCAGTCTCTTTATTAAACTTTCACCTTTTCTGCAGATTTCCCTTGGAGCACTGGGCTGACAGAATTATCCATTTCTCTCTAGAACTTTAAATGACACTTGTCCCTAAAGAAGAAGAGATGAGGCCCACCCATCCTCCAGACATACCTGGGGCACAATCAGTGTTTTAAGTTGCTGACAAATGCTCAAAACAGGGTTGTAACCGAAAAGAAAAGCAGGGAGGTGGCTCATCACATTAGATAAAACTTGCTCTTTCCCCTGTACCTTCACTTCGGCATTTTTGCAGAATAGTATTATGAGTTGGAGTAGACAATGGGTTCAGGGACAGAAAAGCTGCTGCAGGTCTCTCTGAGATTCCTGAGGCTGTCGGTGTCCATCTCTGCCTTCAGCTCAGACAGACGTTTGGACAAAACTCTTCCAGAGCCACAGAGAGAAGGACTAGACGACAGAGGAGCCTGATCGTTACCCAAGCCATCGTCCTGCTTCACCCATCAGCATCAGGAAGAATGGGTTCACTCAGTCGGACATCAGTTGATGTCAGTAATCTGGAGGGAATGTAGGATTCTAAACAGATCTGTCACATAAAGATTATCTGGAAATATATTAAACCAGAAACTACAAAAAAATAAAAATAAAACCTCAAGGATATGAATCATTTTATTTTGGGATCTTAGCCAATGTGTGTGTGTGTGTGTGTGTGTGTGTGTGTGTGTGTGTATGGTCCATGCCACATGTGTGAGAGTCAGAAGACAATTGCAGGCATCATTTCTTCTTCTGTCATGTGGATTTCTGATAGAACACAGGTCATCAACTTTGGTGGCAAAGTGCCTTTACCCATTAAGCCATCTCCCTGACCCTCCTCCTCCTCTTCCTCTTCCTTTTCTTTTTTGAGACAGGATTTCTCTATGTACTCCTAGCTGTCCTGGAACTCTGTAGACAAGGCTGACTTTGGACTCAGAGATTTCACTTGCCTCTGCCTTCCCAAGTGCTAGGATTAAAGATGTGTGTCACCACTGCCCGGCAATGGAGCCCCTCACTGAACTTGGGGTTTACCTATGGGTCTTGGCTAATCCTCCTCTGTCTCCCTGATGCTGAGATTGTGTGTGCTTACCACCATGCCTGACTGCTTTTGGGGATTTTCAGAGTCTGAACCTAAGTCTTCATGTTCAAACGACAAACACTTCATCCTTTGAAGCATCTCCCGGCTCCTCTAGTTAATTCTCAAAATCCTAGAATACAGCAGCTGTGTATGCTACTTTCGAAAATATGTGTCTTGATTATCGGTGTCTCTAGATGGACAGCAAACAAACGATTATATGGGCTGCTTTTATAGCATTTCCTTCAGAGCTTATTTAACTGTATGCAAACAATGAAAACACAGATCAGCCAGAAAACTCACACAGCTTCAAATGAAATTCGTGCAGTTCTTGAGAAGGTTTTACATAGAACAAGACAGATCGTAGGTTGAAAATACAACAAATACGGACAGGTTTGGAACTTTGAAAGAACACGCTGACTGCTTGCCTGAGAACCTCATCAAGTGTCAAAGGTTGCTTTAATTTGTTCTGGTATCTGCTAGAGCTTAGTCGGATGGTAATTTAAACAAATGGGCTGATAAACTTTTCACGCTGAATTACAAGGATGATTTATAGACAGCAAGACAGGATATGGCTCTGACAGGGCTTATTCGAATACAAACAGTTACAATTTAATCAATTTCATTCTATTAATTAGTAAATAATCAAGGCAAAACCAATACTAGCAGAGAGTAAGAATAAAATTATTACAGTCTTTTTTTTTTAAGAGAAGACCTTGTGTACACCAGGCTATGTAGATAAGGTTGTCTTTGAATTCCTGCCACTTCTGTTTCTACTTCAATTGCAAATATACATTCCTGTGCCTGACTGTAGCCACAGTCTTAATACATACATTTAAAAAGTGTTCCAGCATGGTAGATGCTACTGGAAGAAGATTGTTTAACTAACAGGTTGGTCTACAAAGTAGGTTTTATAAATAAAGTTTTATTGACACCTGACAACATCAACCAATTGACATGTGGGCTGTATCTGATTCTGTGACTCAACAGTAAAAACACCAGTGACAGCAGAACACGTTTGCTTGTTGCCAAGTGTGAAATATTTCCTCTTGGGTCCTGGATGAGAAAGTTTACTGACTCCTGGCCTTTATTTTCATTTTGAACAACAATCATTTGTGGGTGCTTTAAATGTATGAAGTGACAAATTAACTCGTTTTGCTTCTGTTTGGTTTTGTATACACAAAACAAATGTGTTTATTTTAGAACTCGTGGCCTATCAAGGCTTAAAAAAACAAATACCAAGTCAGTCATCAGAACTAAACATGCTGCAAGTTGTTTTCCTAAAAATAAATGAGGTAGAGAGTAAAAAACGATATACCTTGAATATAAATAATAAGATACCAATTCAGAGCTAAAGACTGCCCTCAGGCTGGTAGATTGGCAGACCTGTAAGGACATGGTAACTTCACTTGAACAAACCCCCTCTCCCTGGTTCTGCAGATTTTTTATCAAGGGCACATGGCTGTTGGAAAAGTACTTAACTAGGTGAGCCTTCAGCCTATCTAGGTTAATCCCCACTTTTCTTTTTTCCCAACGGGAAGACATTAACTCAATGGAAAGCTAAAAATTTAACTCCACAGATGTATATCATTGGTTTCAAAACTCTCTGTTTTCCTCATTAATATATATTGGTCATCAGGGTAAGAATGAAAATAATTTCAATGATCGAAGTGGTATGTGTGTGAGTTTTTCTGTCTGAATGTATGTGGAGACCAGAAATTGATACTCGGGGTCTTCCTCAACCACTCTCTACCTTATTTCTGAGACAGGGTTTCTCATTGAACCTGGAGCTTGTCACTTACCCTGGACTGAATGCTCAGCAAGTCTCTGTGAGGTTGTAGACATGCACTACTACCATGCTTGACTTTTTATATGAGTTCTGGGGATCTGAACTCAGGTCCTCATGACTATGAGGCAGGTAGTTTACCCACTGAGTCATCATCCCCACCCCTAAGACAGAATTCTATTTTTTTAATGAGATAGACTCACTATGAAGCCTTGACTGGTCTGGAACTTGTAATATTGACCAAGCTGGCCTTGAACTCATGGAAATCTACTTTTAACTCTGTCTCTTGAGTGCTGAGATTAAAGGCATAGGTCATCAAACCTGATTTTAATTTTTAATTAGGGATAGAATGAATTATTGGACTGCTTCTCTAGGTGGGTAGAATATTCTGGAATGGGCAACTATCCCTGGTCAAAAGCACCACCAGGGGGCACCTTGTCTCTTAGAGTTCCCCAGGGGGTTGTTCTCAGTGGTTAAGATGACTTAAAGCCTTCTCAGAGACTGGACCAGCCTGATGGACTCAGGCTTTCTGTTCACTCCCAGATGTGTCTCATGGCCTAATAGCCCCATGACACACAATGGAATGAATATGTCCCCCAAAGTGGGGAACTTGGATTTTAATTCACATAGTCTTCAATCTACACCTTCTTTGAAGCCCTAGAGTCAATTTGGAACTCTAGGTCTTTTCTATATGAATTTTATCTTGAGGCTAAGATTTACCCTAGGAAGATCTATTTGTAGAGAGCCTGAGGATGTAGTTTGGCATTCTGGGGACTTGAACCCACTTCACTTCAAGTCACCTTGAGCCAAGTACCTCATCTCCTTGGTCACCAGAGTTCCCAGATGTTCCATTTGTGGAATTGTATGAAGAGCAGCAGAAATACAGTACCATGCTGTCTAACAAGCTACTGTGGTCTTTCAGTTTTTATTTAAAGCTAAAAGAAGGAGAAAGGAAACCCAGGTGTGCATTTTCATTCCATTTTCCATTTGTAAATTGCTGAGCATCTTGATGGATTCTTTGAAAGGATGGGGATGTCTTATCAACCTTAATAAGTTATGCCTTGAATTTTTATCTAGTTGGATGCTACAGGTCCCATTGGAGTTGAGGGGTAACAGGCACTTTCCCTTACACTGATGGCAATATGTTCATTGATACTTCTTGTAGAGGAATCACTATAAAGAGATTCTAATTCCCTAGGTCTCCAGAGAGTTGACATGCTGAAACCACAGCCAAAGACATCATTGTTGATCACATGGAATCTTTGAGATCCTATAGGCTTTGCTCCTGATGTCTATTCTTTTCAGGTCTTTTGGCTTTCCTATTGGGTCCCAAGAGACCCTCTGTGTCTCAGTGTGTGTCATTCCACATGTCACTGACTCAACTCTACAGAAGAGGAAGCTGGAGGCAGCCCTGTGCATATCATGTATTTTAGAAAGACTTTTTTTTTTAAAATCAATGATGTCATTTTCCCCTTAAAAAGATAGCATTACTGTGGTCTGGAAAAGTTGTTTATTGGTTTAAAGTGCTTGCTGTGAAATCACAAGGATAGGAATTTAGATCCCAGCACCACATAATGAGCTACGTGTCCCCAGAACACCTGTGACCCCATCTCTGAGGGATAGAATGCCCTGTGCAGGCTTCCATTAATGCTCTGGAGCAGTAGCCAACCACACATTCATATACACTCACATATACAATAAGTCAGTAAACACATATGTAGACTAGAGCTCTTCAGTGTTTAGGAAGTGGCTCAGTGCCTGAGAGTTCTTGCAGCACATGTATGGGGACTTTAACTCAAGTCTCCAACAGCCACATGAAAAGCTGGGCATGGCCCCTGTAACCCCAGTGTTGTAATGAAGGTAAAGAATGTATGAGACAGGAAGATCACTAGGCTTATTGGCTTAAAGCCGGTTCCAGGTTCAGTGAGAGACCCTGTCTCAAGATAGTATGATGGCAAGTGACAGACAGAGCAGGATACTCAATACCCTCCTTTGGTCCTCATGCATGCACAGATACATCCCATCATGTACACATGCTCTTTTACACAGGTACCAAAAGGGAAAGCTTTTATGCATGAAATAAAATTAACAATGAAAAACTAATCATCTTAAAGTGAACCAGTGATGTTCAATATGTCATGATGTCCTGTAGCCTTAACTTCCACCTAGCTTTCTATATTTCCCTTACAAAGGACACTCTACATCCATCAAACCTCCAGGTTGGCCTATCCACCCTTAGTGTATCTGGAGTGGCCCACTGGCTGAGCATGCATCACATCCATGAAGTTGGGCATCATATGGCATTTTATCTCTCCCTTCTCTGAGATCCATTCACATTAAGCATGTGTCAGTACTTGACTCCTTTTTGTAGGCTGATGTGGTCCCACTGTGTGTACATACCACAGTTCATTCGCCTCCCAGTTAGTTGATGGGCATTTGGGATGTTTCAACCTTGCAGCTATTGCAAACAGGACAAGTTTTTTCTTGAAGACCTGTTTTTAATTATTAGAGCATAGAGGCCTTGAATGGAATAACCAATCACACCACAATTCTCCCTTCAACTTCCCCAGGTTTTCGATTCATGCCTGTTTTAAAACAGTCCCTTCTGTTGTTGAATTATGACAATTTGCTGTGTACTCAAGAGACCTCATCACTACCAGACACAGTGTGCAATGCTCCCCAACACTGCTCTAAAGCTTTCTCACCCAGTTTCTTTTGTCTTTTGTCTTACCGCAGTACATATAACTGCCTACCAAAGTGGTCTCTGAGTGTACTATTGTGTTGCGCAGATGTCTGCAGCCATGTAGACAGCTCCAAAAAGCACATAGATGCTGCTGAGGACTAAACGTGGGGTCTTGTATGTACTAAGCAGGAAGCATCCTCTTCAGCTCAAGAACATTCTTCTCAGCGCCAACTGTGTGCTCCGTGTGACCATTCGACTATAAATTCTAGTTTTATTTTAAAGTGGCAACTACCCTGGAACAGCTGATGTGCAAACTGGGGGAAGCGCCTTCTATCCTTTGTGCTAAAGCTACTCAGCTTGCATTGTCAGTGTTTCTGTTATGAATTTCTCCTTTTCCTGAGTCCAGCTATAAAGGCACACTTGCTTTAGCTGTGGACTCTGCTGTCCCTGCAGGAAGGCTGCGGAATACCAGGCAGAACTGAACTGGTAGGACTGCAGAGGCAAACTCCATGCCCGAAATCTTGCACCTTCCGTCTCCATGTGAAGTTCTAGAAGATGTGGAGTGGGGGCAGCTGATAGCATTCAGAGGGCAAAGGTTCTCGCTGCTGAACCTGGTGACCTGAATTTCATTCCTGGGCCCCAGGTCGGGTAAAAACAAAAGAAAGAAAGGATTCTCTGCAAGTGATTCTCAGACACACAAGCGCACACGGGGTGGGGGAGGGGGGAGGAGGAGGGGGAGGGAGAGGGAGAGAACAAATAAAAGATGTTGGCTAAAGCATTTCTTTAATAAGGCTCTTTTCTAAAGGCAAAACAAAGCAAGTTGAACAGCTTATCTCTTGGTCTCTCAAGAGACAAAGAAAATTATTGTTAAAAAAGAGACAATTTTATACCCATGAATGGCCTCACTCTGAGAACCCATCTACTTGTGGATACCTGCCTTTACCTCAGAAGTATCCTTCCACAGAGTTGTTCTGCTTCTTGAGGCTCGACTATCTTGCATTTTAGCCAACATTTGGACCCCAATGTGAGGTTTAATATAGGTTTTAAAATCAACTGTAGAATTAACACTCAAAACTGAGTCAATTACAAAGAAAAGAAGTTTTTCTTGGCTCATAGATCTGGAGGCTGCCTGGTTCTGGTGAGGGCCTTGTGCTATGTTCAGCCATAGTAGTGGGTGTCATGCATGCGGAGGTGCTCCAGTTCCTCCAAAGCCCCCTTGGATTAACTCATTGACTCACAGATGAATTTCTGAACCTGTCACTCAATGGTCACACCTCTCTGGGACTGTTGATGTGTGAATGAGGAATTAGGCTTTTGGAATGTGAAACCTGGGGGATGTTCTCAAACCATAGCAAGGCCTGCAGAAGGGTTGGTACATGTTCCCAGGACACAGTGGGTGGATGGCTGGAGGACGCCCTCTAAATCCTACAATGAGAGGTTAGTGATCTGTGTTGGCAAAATAGCTGGTGGAAATGACAGCTTGAGGCTCAGGCCAAGTGCTCCTCAGCCTGAGTATGGGGACCAGAACAAATTGGCAGAACAGGGAGAGTCCACAGGCACGTGGTTCTCAAGAGTTTACCTCACAACATTGAAATAATCTGTCATTGTGTTTGTTGTCTGCATAGACTGTCATCTCCTCAGAGCCTTGGCCAATCTTTGTGGCCTTGTTTCCATAATGTCCCTGTGATGTCTAAACAGAAAGAGTCACTCATCATGTGTGTTCAAGGATCCCAGCTGCATCAATTTCCACACTCAAGACAGTTTGGAAGCACAAGGTCAGCAGGTACATGCTGTGTGGATCTTCCTCTAAACACATTCTCTCTCTCTCTCTCTCTCTCTCTCTCTCTCTCTCTCTCTTCCTCCTTTTTTTTTCTACAGTAGATATCATATAGGTCAGACTTATGTTGAACAAGATATGAAGCCACAGAAAACATTAAAATTCTGATCTTCTTGCCTCTACCTTTGGAAAACTGGGATTATGGGCATGAAGCACCGGGCTGCATTTATATGTTGCTAATATCAGAACCCGAAGTTTAGTATCTGCTAGGCAAGTGTTCTGCTGGCTGAGCCACATACCCTACCATTTGATCTGCCTGCCATAATTTACATTCTTCATAATTTTTTTCAAGGCGACTGGATATTCAGTGCTGAAGCCCCAAATGTTCAGGTTGATAAAAGAGGAATTTATTAGTGTTAGACAAATTAAACTCCAGGCGTGGTATTAGTTTGGATTAGATAGAAAAAAAACTGCTTTCAAGGACATTGGGGCTTGGCTGGCGGAGGTGGCAGATGGGGGGGCACACTGCTCATCCTGCTTTCCTGTCTCTTGTTCTTTCTCTCTCCCTCCCAGTCCTAATGTAGGCAGGAGGCTTATATCAATGCAAAACCTCTTGAATTTGCTAAGTGTATTGTTATTACATTCGAGACAATAGTTTTTTCCTAGGAAATGCATAGGAAAGTATTTAGGGATAAAGGGACATAATGTATAAAATTCACTTTGAAAAGGTTCAGACAGAGAATGTTTATGATAAAAAAAAAATAAGGAATGTAGTGAAAAGCATGTGATTGGTGCATTTGCGTAAAAGGTTATTGAAGACTCTTTGCAGTATTCTTTTGACTTTTGTGCAAGTTTAAATGGTCTCCAAAATAAAAAGCTAATAAAGTTGTCATCCCTTGGATTACGAGGCCTACTTTATGAACAAGCTGTGAATAAAGAATGCAGACAGCAGGGAATGAGGAAGTAGCAGCTGGAGCAGAATTTCACTTTTCACCCATCCCTCTATTTTCTCCTTCCCTTCTCCTCTGTTCTGATGCTCTCCTTTTATTGTGTAAGTGTAGGCATGAGCTTAGGACCACTCACTGTGGGTGCTCTTGAACCACATGTTGAACTCTGCTGTGCTCAGGATATTTGGACCAGTGGTAGCTATTCAACCCATGGCTGCAAAGCTAGGTAGTGTCCACTTGGTGATCTGAAGCTATCACAGGCTTTCTGTGATCATTCTCTGCAAATTGTTTTGGTTTCCATCCCCTCTCATCTCTAACTCTCCTCACAGAGTCACAAGGAGTGGAGATTAAAAATCCAATAGATAGACTTCCAGTCTCTGACACTCTGCCCTCTGGAGAAGCTGACTTAGTGGGTAAAGGGACAATTGCACAGGCCTGAGGACTCTCGGTATTCACATGAAAAGCCAAGCTTGGTGGTGCACATCAGAATCCCGTTAGTGCGATTGCAGAGACATCTGATTCATGGAGCTCAACAGCCATGCAGCCTAGTCTATTGGGAAGGCCCGGGTTCAGCAAGAGACTCTTGTCTCAAAAAACAGAGGTAGGAAACAACTGAGGAAGACACTCTATGTTGATCTCTGGTCTTTACACTTGCACTTGAGTGCCAATGCACATGCATAAACACACATAGTGCTAGTGAGCACACACATGTACATATGCAAATCTCTGTGATACAAAGTAACAGCAAAAATTTACAGAGTGTTTTCTCAGGGCCACTCTGTTCTTGATACTTTTACATATAATTTTTTATTTAGCACATTCACTTCCATTTTTTAGTGTGATGTTGGAGCCCAGAGAGATTAAGTCACTGGACCAATGTAGTCAATGCTGGAGCCAAGACAGCAGTCTGTCTGATGCCACACGGGGTGCTCATCTGGGTTGCTGATAGACAGGCAGAGGCCAGAGTGGATTAGCTACTGTTAGACTTAAGGTAAAGTGAAGACTGGTACCTGATAGCCTAGAGCAGTGCTAGCTGACATGTCCCAGCCATACTGTAGCTATCTGCCTCTTGGTGTGTTGGTATCTCACAAAATATGTTTTTGTGCAAACTATGCACTGGCTTCTGACAATCTAACATGCACACGAATGGTCTGTCTTAATAGTTTGAAAGATACTCAGAATGTAGTGAGTTCCATGAATGGCTTCACTGACTTGTCTTTTAATTTATCCTTAAGAATGTACTTGCTAAAGCAAACGTAAAGCAACTGATTTGGCTTGTGTTGAGCAGCTCCCGGCTTAGATCCAGAGAGATGAGCATGAAGCCAGGAATTTTAGTTGTCAAGGTATAGTAGCCTAACCAACGTCAGGAAGAAGAAAAGAGGTGAAGATGGCTTTGGGATGAGACTCAAGGACACACAGGAAATGTCACATTTTCACATGGTCTCTATCCAAGGCCACAGACTCTCAAGGCTGCATGGAAATTTTGCATTTCTGTATAATTGATTCACATTCCAGGTGAGAGAACATGCCCTTCCTACCATCCATGGAGAGTAAAAGGGGCTCTGAACATGACCATGTCCATCACCTTCCCCACGAGAAGAGCCAAGCAAGCCTTAGATGGAAACCCTGCCCTTTCATCCAGCATTTTTCTCAAAATGAATGCATGGTGTCGGTGGGTCAGTGGCTTCCAGGGCTCCAGCTATCCTTGACTGAATGGCTGGAACTTTGAGTGTCCATGTCAGAGTTTGTCATTTGCCCCAGGGGTGAGGCGTAGTAGAGGGGTGAAGGAAGGTAGCCCCTGACAAGCAAGCTATTAGTCTTCTGCACCCAATTGTGTATTAACATTTTAAAACTCTTACGTTATGGTGTAGAAACTTCTTTCAGGTGCTGGGCTAGACCACCCACCATCTCCAAAGGCCAGGCCCTCTCATCTTGTTCCGTATCCAGGCCCTGGGATTTCACTGGTCAGCCTCCTGAAACGCCCCAGTTGTCTCTCCAGCGGTCTGGACTATGGTCTCCCTCAGCACGGCAGCCGGAGGGACTCTACCGGTTCTTTGTTCCAGTCTGACTCTGCACTGTAGAGTTGTTTTATTTTTTTCTAAAGCATGGACATGTGGGTATTGCACAAATTCTATTTGGTATTATAATAAAACCCAGAGCCAAGCACGGGGGGAAAGCTGAACTATCAGAGAGACAAGGACCAAACCATAGCTAATTCTCACCCAGCCAACTCCTCAGGCTGACTGGGATAAATCCTGTCTTCATGAATCCTCAGACTGACCGGGTTCAAAGGCAAAGGGAAGAATTCTCCTGCCTTATAGTTCTTTCCCAGGCCCGCTATTTCAATTCCTGTATCAACTTTCCTGGTGCTAGGATTAAAGGTGAGTGCCACCATTAGCTCTGTGTGGCCTTAAATTTACAGAGATCCTCTGGACCTCTGCCTTCTCTGGGATTTCAGTCCCTGGATCAACTTTCTTAGTGCTGGGATTAAAGGTGTAGGTCAGCACTTCCTGTCCTTCAGGGCGTGGCTCTGGAAGTGGCTCTGTCCACAGATATTCCAGACTGTTTTATTTGGGGTGTGCCACCATGTCAGATTCATATAGGTGGTGGGGGCAAGTATTCTATCAATGGACTTCTTGGTCTTTGGTCTCACTGCTTACTCAACCTTCTTCTCTGTTCTTCAATCTAGAACCTTTGCTTTTTCTGCTCAGCTTCAAGGGTGGCCTTCCCCACACCTAGCGTCCACTCTCTCCCCAGGCCCCAGCGCCTCCAACTCCCTGCTATTCTCTTCCTATGTCTTCCTGAGAGAGCTCCCAGCACTGTGTTTTACAGAAGGCTCTGAGCCATGCTGCCCCAATGGCTGGTCAAAAGCTCCAGCAGTAGCCAGCACCACTCAGGAGCTGTCTTCAAAGCTTGTGCTGCAAAAAAAAAAAAACAAACAAAAAACAAAAAACAAAAAACAAAAAAACAAAAAAACCCCAAAAAACAAAGCAAAACAAAAAAACTGAACTCAGCACAGCTGCCTTTTGCCCTGGAGCGTCTTACCTGAACCCTGTAGAGACTAAAGCCCAGGCAGATCCTCACACACAATTCTGTTTGACTTTGAATTTCTCATAAAAAAGTAAAACTCCCAAGGCAATGGCAATTCTTAAAATCTACATTCTTTACTGCTGGTCTGGTGGATGGAGAATTCGTCTTCCTTAGTCATTCCCTCAGGAACTGTTTTCTTTTTTTATTTATCATTCAGATGGGTGGTGGGGGGGAGGGTAGTGGGGAAGGTTGAGGCAGCTAGAATTTAGGGAGAAATAACTCTAGCTTAGCTGTACTGTTTTAAAGCCATCAGTCACTTGGGGCTTTTCATCATACAACTCTTTACAAGTATTAATCCCAGATTGAATTTCAGGCATTTGGGGAACCCAGAGTCTCCATCTGAATGACTGCTGTGGCAGTGAAACATGTTCTCAAGGAGGTCCTTGTAAATTTCCATGTGCTGTGTTATCCTAAGTCCCACGAAGGCGGAGATCTGTCAGAGCTGGACCCAGCACACAAGGAATCACTGTCTGGAGTCTAATTTTATCTCTAACTCTATAAACAGCCAAGTGGCACCATTTATTATTTTACATAAATCAATCCTGACACTAAATTCTTTCTTAAATGTGCCCTTCAGTTAGTCCTAACATGGCTTCAAAAGCTTCGGTGGCTTGAAGCAGTTCTGTGGTCTCTACTTCTGGGGAGGGACAGAGGTCCCTGAGAGTGGAAAGGAAATTCTTGCCCAGTACAACTGTCCAACAAGGCTTTGGTCTCCTGAGCCAAAACATCTGGACAAATGCAAAGAGCTAACTCAATGGTGAGCCTGTTCTCAGGCTGGCCAGAGTCCTTTCTTAGGCTCATTGAAAACATCTCCTGGAAAGTAAGAAGCTGGAGGTGTACAGTAGTCACTGGTAGGAAAACTTGTACGGCCCTCATCTCTAGTGACCACACTTGGAAAGTGGCTGGTGTCCTGGAGTCTGTAATAGATGTCTGCAAGCACAAGGCACTGATGAAGCCTGGTGCTAAGTGAGTCATGTGCTCCTCATGGCTCTCATAGAAAGAATGCTATATTTTGCATAATGGCAATATGGAAAATCTACTTTGTTCTTCCAGACATGTTTTTAAAACTAATATAATATTATAATATAATTCTCTCTTGTTTATGCCCTTATTTTTTATAGTTAAATTTTTAATTTGGTGTTTAAATATAATTTGAATACTGCCTAGAGCTCTTGAGAGACAAGGTGTTACATCAGTTCTCCAGAATGAGATAACTGATTCCCGCATGGTGTTGGGTAGCAACTGGGGACATCTATGCTATAAGCACCTATTATCAATTTCCCAAACACTCGGTGTGCAAAGGAGACAATTGAAAAACAAACAAACAAAAGGCCAGTTTCTCTTCTTCCAAAGTCAGCTTTTAGACCAGAAAATCAACTTGCTATCTTTTCTCACCATACCTTAGGGGATCAAACTCTGCCCATAAAAAAAAATATATATCTAGGGGTCAACAGACCAGCTCTCTCTTCCCATGCAGCTCCCGGCCTGGACTTTTAAAGTGCAGGTAAATCAGCTGTAAAGCTCAATCCTTCCCTGTCTGATTTTTGGCTGCTGTGCTTGGGGACAGATTATATGCTTGTTTTTGCTTGTCTGTCCTTGTCAGTCCAGTGACTCTCTCCAGAGTCAGGCCTCAGGTAACATTGCTTGGTGTGATGGCCTTGGATGAGATCAGAAACGGCTGTTGAGGGCCTCACTTGCATGACTATAAATATTTGCCTGTTGGATGTCTTTTGGGTTTGGGTTCATTTAAAAGATGTTAATTGGTTTTTCTTCTTCTTCTTTTAAATGCACTTTATTTTTTACAGAAGTTTTATGCTCCCAGCAGAAGGTGCAGACATTCCCTCTACACCCGTGCTTTCCATATCCACACAGCCTCCCCCATGAGCAACATTCCAACCAGAGTGAAACTTTCGTTATGACTGGGAAGTTGGACAGGTGTCACCTGAAAGTTACAGCTTGCATCAATATGCTCTCTTGGCATATTCTCTGTGAGCTTGGACAAATTAATGGCATGTCTTTGTCGTTGTAGTAATCTACATGGCAGTTTTGGAACCCTAAACACTCCTCTTCGGAACCTGGACAAGCACTGACCCACTCTCCCGAGCCGATCATCTCCATTTTCTGGACTCAAACAGTAGTCCTCCTTTCCACATTGGTTCATGTTTCATTCCACAGCTCATTTCTTTTTAGCACGGAATAAAGTTTCCCTGTCTAGACGTACCACCGTTTATTTACCCATTTTCTAACCAGAGGATTTCTTCTTGCTTCCAAGCACTGGGAGCTGTGAATGAAGCTGCTGTCCATGAGTTTCCAGAGGATGGCAGCTTCCAGCTCAAAGATCAATACCAAAGAGTGTGACTGTTGGGTCACATTTAATGTTATGGAAAGTTGCCGGGGTACCCTCCAAAGTGGCTGCACCTTTCTACTTTCCGCTGGCACTGAATTTCAGCTCATTGTGTTCCCAAGGCTCTGCCCTGGCAGCCTTTGGTTTTGCCAGAGTTTGGGTTCTCACCTTCCTGACAGGTGTGTAATGATACTTGGAGTCAATTATATTCTTGTCCCCCTAGTGAGGTTTGGTTCAGCACATCTTTTTTGATGTACTTATGGCACACTTCCTTTTCTTAAATTAATTAATTAATTTATATTTTAAGGATTAATCACAATTGGCAAATTCTTAACCAAATTAAACAAAAAAAGGGGAAGACCTACTTCAATAAAACTAGAAACTGAAAGGTAAACATCATAACAGATATGAATGAAATTCCAGAAAATTATAAGGACATACATTGTAAATTTCTTTTGATAAATTGAAGATTCTGAAAAAACTGGTGAGTTTTTAGATAGCAAAATTAAACCTAAATTCAATGAATGATTTTAACAAATGCATACTTTGTAACCTGCTTGAAATACTAATAAAATACTCCATATTAAAAATAAAAAACAGCAATAACAGAAACAAACACAAGAAAATATAGACCTACTACAGAATTCTACTATAACTTAAAAAAACTAAGACAAATACATATCATATAATTCCATAAAACTTAAAAAAATAAACAAAACCTTTAAAAGTTACAAAGCCAGTGAAACCCTGATATTGATCACAGTATTTCTTTTTTCTTTGTTTTTTTATATATATTTATTATTTGGTGTTTTTACATCATGCACCCCATCAAACTCAGATATCAGACATCTCAGAATCATGCCCACTCTTATGATCTCTCCATTTACAAAACCACCCGTTCATGCTGCTTATTTACTTACTGGAGAATAATTAAACTCCTTGTGGCCATCTCCTTAAAGAAAACAAGTCTTTCCTCACCCACACCTCTGCCAGAGGCCATCAATGAAGAAGTAAGGCATTGTGTCATTTAGCTATGTTCTAGCCTTGAGTTCTTGTGTACAATGGCATCTCTCTCTTTTTATTTTTATTTTTAAAAGTCCACTAATGAGTGAGTACGTCCTCTGCTTCTCTTTCTGGGATTGTGATACCTCGCTTAGGAGAATATTGTCCATATCCATCCATTTGCCTGTAAATTTTAGAATATCATTTTTTTTTCTCTTACTGCTGTCGTAGTACTCCATTGTGTAGATGTACCACAGCTTGTTAATCTATTCCTCAGTTGGGGGCATCTAGGTTGTTTCCAGGTTCTTGCTATTACGAATAATGCTGCTATGAACATAGTTGAACTAATGCCTTTGGAGTGCGACTGTGCATCTTTAGGGTATATATGCGCAGTAGTGGTATTGCTAGATCCTTGTGGAGATTGATTCCCAGTTTTCTGAGAAACTGCCATACTGCATTCCAGAGTGGCTGAACAAGCTTACATTCCCACCAACAATGAAGGAGTGTTCCCCTCGCTCTGTATCCTCTCCAGCATTGGCTGTCATCTATGTTTTTTTTTTTTTTTTTTTTTTTTAAAAAACTTTATTTTATTTATTTATTTGCCTTGGTGTTTTGCCTGGAACTGGAACTACAGACAGTTGTTAGCTGCCATGTGGGTGCTGGGAATCAAACCCGGGTC
>PVIH01005144.1:78204-128514 GCA_004025045.1 Sigmodon hispidus | reverse complement strand
TGAGGGGCTGGGGTGTGGCTCAGTGGTAGAGCCCCTGCCTAGAATCCCCCAGTGAGGGGCTGGGGTGTGGCTCAGTACAAGTATACTTGCATAGCTTGCTGTAATGCCCTGAGTTCAGTCCTCAATAACATAACCCTCAAGGTTAATAATAAGAAATTAAAAGAAAATTGTAAAATGGGGGGTTAAGAAGACAGTTCAGGGGCTGGAGAGATGGCTCAGTGGTTAAGAGCACCGTCTGCTCTTCCAGAGGACCGGGGTTCGATTCCCAGCACCCACATGGCAGCTAACAACTGTCTGTAGTTCCAGTTCCAGGCAAAACACCAAGGCAAATAAATAAATAAAGTTTAAAAAAAAAAAAAAAAAAAAAAAGAAGACAGTTCAGTCGGTAAAGTGTTTCCCATGTAAGTCTGACAGCCCGAGTTTAGCCCCAGCTTGCACATAGAAGCTGACCATGTATATACGCTGGTTATCACACAGCACTGAGGAGACAGAGACAGGAATCCCTGCGCTTACAGTCTAACCTAATCCATAAGTTGCACATCTCAGCAAGAGACCCTGACTCAAAAGATAAAACCAGGGACCCGAGCATGGTGGCCATGCCTCTAATCTCAGCACTCTGGAGGCAGAGGCAGGCAGATCTCTGTGAGTTTGAGGACAACCAGGTCTACAGAGTGAGTTCAGGACAGCCAGGGCTGTATAGAGAGACTCTGTCTCACAAACAAACAAACCGAGGTTGGGCAGCTCCTGAGAAAGACAGCTGAGGTTTACCCCTGGCCTCCATGTGCACACACACAGCACAACACCAACATTTAAAGAACTGCTAGGTATAGTGGTGCACACCTTTAATGCTAGCGTCAGGCTACAGAGACAGATGTTTAGATCTCTATAAGTTAGGCCAGCCTGGTCTACATAGACTGTTCTAGGCCAGCCCGGGATACATAGTGAGACTTTGTCTTTTGATAAAAAGACTACAAAACAATTGTAAAGGTCAAGAAAATATTTATGTGTGAAGATTTAGGGTGGACAGGGAGGCACCTGTGTCCCAGGACCACTGTAGAAAGCTGAGTTCTGGGGACAAAGAGCCAGCTAAACAAGCTGGGCACCACAAAGAAGGTGCTGAGATGAGAGTACCTCAAATGTGGCGCTACAGCAGAGCAAGAGAGGCCTGGGGAAGGGGCCTGTGGGTGTTACTCTGAGGAGCAGTGAGCACCAGCCACTGGGGCAGTTATGAATACATGGTCTCCTTGGAGCCACAGCCTGGGGTCTCTATTGGCTGTCAGTCACCAAACAGGTTGCACATTGCTCAAGTCACAAAGTAATGTATTTGGGGCAGAGCTAAATCAGACAGGAGTTCCCATTGGCTCCCTAGTATAGTCACCATTTGGTGAAGGTCTAGCCACCTTTGTATGTGTTGCCGAACCTTTGGAAAGCCCCAGTAATATGGTGCCCAGCTTCACAGGCTCCTTCTGGCTGGGTTCCTGAATAAGGTGGTGGTGTCACAGCTCAGGACACCAGCTGCCCATGTCCTCTAGCCACCAGATATCCATCAGTCAGAGTAGCAATCAAACCCCATAGGTTTCCGGGGACATGCGGGTGGTGGGCGTCATGCTACTCCCATTTGAAAACCAGTTGTCTTCATGATCCAGAATGGCTTCCTGAGCTCCAGGCTTTATACCCACATTCCAACCATAAAGGAGGAGGGGAAATCTGGTACCCCTTGCCATTAAGTATGGCAAGATGGGATCAGGCCAATGCCTTCTTCCTTGAAGCATTGTTGTAAGATAACTGAGCCTGCCTAGCACAGTCCCTGGTCTGGAGTGGGTGCTTCATACACGGAAAATAGTCCTCACTTGTGATGGCAGGTGAGTACTGTGGGGGCAAAAATAAGGGGTCAGGGAAGGCTTTATGGCAGAGGGGGCAACCTCAGTTCTGACTTGAAGGACAAAGTTAAAACACTCGAAAGGTCTTCCCTTCTTGACGGAAGGGACCGCATATACAAAGGCTGGAGGTCTGGAAGAGCCTGGCTGTTTAGAGGCAATATTCCAAGGGTCATGGAAGATCAGTGCTAAGGGTGTGTGCTTCCAGGCATGGTGCATCCCTCTGTAATCACAGGACTCAGGCATGGGTCATCATGGGCTAACTAGTGAATCTGGGTCAGCCTTGGCTATGGTGTTGCATTGCAGGAAGAGAATGGGGAGCTGCTGCTGTGGCTCTGTGCCTGAATGCTTGCCTGGTATTCATGAGGTCCTAGATTCGATCCTCAACAGTTTTTAAGATCTGGTTTTCGGGCCTACAAGATTGCTGGGTGGGTAGAGATATTTGCTGCTAAGGTTGGCAACCTGAGCTCGATCCCTGGGACCCACATGCCGGAGAGAGACAACTCGTAGGACCTCCCTGTGTGAGCCGTCCCCTACCATAAAGCAGCTTGTAAAGAGACAAATAAATGATGATTTCACTAAAACTGTGGTTCTGGATGTGGTGATGCTCCCTTTAATCCCAGCACTGAGGAGGCAGAGGCAGATGGATCTCTGGGTGTTTAAGGCTGGGCTTATTGACATAGTTGATTCTAGGACAGTTAAGACTACAGGGATTCTGTCTCAAAAATAAATAAGTAAATAAGTAAATAAATAAGTAAGCAGTATTTTCCCAGTGGACATTGTGGTTCCACTTTAGTTTTCAGTAAAGGCCAGAAAGTAGATAGAAAATGCCAGGAGACAGACAACCCCGTCCACTTCTTGAAGAACAAACCTGGAGGTCGAATCAGGCTTGTGTGGCCTCACCAGCCAGCTAGGCTGGAAGTAGGAGCAGGGAGGGATGGGGTGCAGGTGAAGACTGGGGTGGGCTGCGGCATCACCCTCCCTCTCCCTGTCTGCAGCTTCGGGGTGCTGCTCTGGGAGCTGCTGACCGGGGAGGTCCCCTACCGAGAAATCGACGCCTTGGCCGTGGCTTACGGTGTGGCTATGAACAAGCTGACTCTGCCCATTCCCTCCACGTGCCCCGAGCCCTTTGCCCGCCTCCTGGAGGGTGAGCCAGGGCCCTGTGGAGAGTGTAGACTCAGCTTTGGGGACAGGGTCCCATGGGCCACACCACCCCTTTATACCATCCTTACATTCCAGTGGGCCCAGAAATGGGGGAGAAGGCTCTGGAACCCAGGGGGTCTATGGATGTCATCCCCATCATTGCTTCCATGGCTCCTAGACCCATGTGAGCACCCGATGGCATCAGACAGTGGGGTTCCTGTCTGACTTGGATCCCCCCTTATCGCTTCCCATGGCATGTTGACATGAACTTAGCTAAGTCTTGCCTTGCCCTGAGTATGGATGCTGACCCTTACCCCATTTCCTTCTACCCTCCCCTCTACCCAACCCAGAATGCTGGGACCCAGACCCTCATGGGAGACCAGATTTTGGCAGCATCCTGAAGCAGCTGGAGCTCATCGAGCAGTCAGCGCTGTTCCAGATGCCACTGGAGTCTTTCCACTCGCTGCAGGAAGACTGGAAGCTGGAGATTCAGCACATGTTCGATGACCTTCGGACCAAGGAGAAGGTGAAGGCAGGAAGCAAGGGTGGGATGGAGCAGGATCCAGCTCGGATGCCTCGGCAGCTCGGGATGCTGGTTCCCTGAAACCTCCCAACTCTTTTGGGTCCGTGCAGGGTGTTTTTGCATGTTAAGAAAAAGACAGTTTCCTGTTGATGGAAAAGGCCCCCTGTACTGAAGTACTTACAGGTGATGCTGCATGCTGTCCGGGATTGGCTTTATGATAGCAAAAAGTAGGGTTAGGGTGAAAGGGGAGAGAAGGTGTAGAGCCTCTTGAACCTTGAAGTGAGATGGTGGGACACGGGGTGCTGTTCTCTGCTTTGGGTCCTCTGAAGTTTTCCACTACTCTATGCTTTTGTGGATGCTTATTTACCAAAGAACAGTTTACTTAACAAACTGGAGAGCTTAAGAGGGGGTAGGAGTACAGCTAGGGTGCAGAACGCTTGCCTAGCGTACTCAAACCCCAGATTCCAGCACAGCATAAAGCAGGCGCAGTGGTGCATGTTGCCTTCCACTATGTAGTGAGTTGGAGGCGAACCTAAGTTAGATGAGAGCCTGTCAAAAAGAGACAGAAAAAAAGAGGAGGGAACCCCGGGCGGGAGAGAGAGAGAAAGCATTCCTTTTGGCGCTTACTCGGTCCCCTACCCTGGCCCTCATCTTAGCTAGTGAAGTCTGAACTAGAATGTGAACCCAGAGCCTGGTGCAAGCCCACCAGCGCCAGCTTCCCTGGGACCGCAGGCGAGCCCCAGCAGCTAAGCCCCGCCCCCAGCCCCTCCTACCTCCCTTCTTCCAGGAGTTACGGAGCCGAGAAGAGGAGCTGCTGCGAGCCGCGCAGGAGCAGCGTTTTCAGGAAGAGCAGCTTCGGCGGCGGGAGCAGGAGCTGGCCGAGCGAGAGATGGACATCGTCGAGCGCGAGCTGCACCTGCTCATGAGCCAGCTGAGCCAGGAGAAGCCCAGGGTCCGCAAACGCAAGGGCAACTTCAAGCGCAGCCGCTTGCTCAAGCTGCGGGAAGGCAGCAGCCACATCAGCCTGCCCTCCGGTACCACCCGGTCCCCTGGGCGCCCCCCAGAACCTTCTGGGGGGCTGTGTCTCCACAGAGGGTTGCTTGATTTGTTTGAACAATTGTCTGAGCCAGGGCATCGTACATGCTAGGCAAGTGTGTTTTCCACTGAGCTAAACCCTCAGCACTTTAAAGCTCGTTCTGTTGCAAATGTATCATCACATAGAGAATGTGACCCAAAAAGCCTGGGTGGAGGCTCCCGCTTGTCATCCCAGCATCCATCCTGAGACTGAGGCAGGAGGATCACCAAGAGCTCAAGGCCAGGCTGGGCCACACTAGTTAAGGGTTGAGAGTCTGTCTCAAAAAAAAAAAAAAAAAAAAAAAAAGACTGATTCTCAGCCTGACACATGTGACTGAGGTTAGAGATCCAGAGCCAGACCATCCACAACACCAGCCAGTGGAGATACAGCCATGTTCATGACATTCTGGCAGGCTCATTGAAAAAGTGAAAAGGCATGGTGGAGGCAGGGGGATTAGGAGTTCAGGGTCATCTTCCCTGCATAACAATATAGGCTACATATAACCCTGTCTCAAATCACAACACCAACTATGGGGAGTGGCTGTCTTATTCAACCCAATATATCTATATAAGCTATACCAAAAAAAAAAAAAATCCACAAGGTGTTACTTTCTTGTTTTCACACTGAATCATTGAGATCCAGTATGTCTTATATTTATAGCAATCTTGATCTAGGTGTTAAGTTTCTGGGTCAGCCATGATGGTGCCTGCCTATAATATCGGCACTGGGGAGGCCGATGATCAATTTGAGAACAGCCTGGGGTATCTAGAGAGAGTTCAGGGCCAGTCTGAACTACATAGTGAGACCTTATCCAGACACAAAACTGGGACTGGGGCTCCGGCGTCAAGGCTCCATGATAGAGCATTTGCCTAACATCATAACAGGTACAGTGCCCTGGGTTACATCCCCAGTACATACACACCTCAAATTCATAAAGGGCCCTGAGTATGTAGGTCCTAGGCTTACACATATTCTCCTAGCACTGCAAATATTTGTATACTAAGATTTTTATAACAGTTGATGAACGTGGACCCACCCACCTAGTTTGTTTCCATCACTCTTCAGTGTCTTCAGTAGCCAACTTGAGTGTCTTCCTTAAGCTTAGTCACAGTAAATGTTAAATTTCACTCCCTCAGCTGCCCCGAGTGCTCCGTGGTCACATAGAACTTATCTGCTGCCATGGTGTACTCTCAGGCCTGGATCCTTGGTCAAGCACAGTTAGATTTTGAACCTCCCGAAGTTTGTTCATTCAGGAAGAGCCTAAGAATCTCCATTTCCAATAGAATCCCAGCTGCTCAGGGGCTGATGGGTCTGGGACCTTCAAGATTGGGCACATGAAGCAGTGACCAGTGCCACACACCCTGCTGTCTTTCCCTCTATTTCTACAGAAGGAGTTTCTCTCTGCTGACATAATGCCATTACTTAGGAACGCCTCTTTATCCTTTCAGGGTTTGAACATAAGATCACCGTCCAGGCTTCTCCCACCCTGGACAAGAGGAAAGGATCCGATGGGGCCAGCCCTCCTGCCAGCCCCAGCATCATCCCCCGCTTGAGGGCCATTCGTTGTGAGTACACACAAGGTCCTCACAGTCAATCATAACCCCCCTGAGTACATTGCTGCCATTCTTGGTTCTCATCAGGGGCAACAGGTAACAAACACATCAATAAACAGCGTCATTTCTAGGAAGGGTAGACGGTAAGACATTGGTACTAGCGGTATGTAGGGCCTATACTTAGCATAGTACCAGGCCTTGTATTCTGTCCCCAGCACCAAAAATAGAGAGGTGGAGAGTGTATTAGGGTTCCCCAAAGAGATTACATCTGTAGACTTTATTTTTTTTTTTAAACTTTATTGATTTATTTGCCTTGGTGTTTGCCTGGAACTGGAACTACAGACAGTTGTTAGCTGCCATGTGGGTGCTGGGAATCGAACCCGGGTCCTCTGGAAGAGCAGACGGTGCTCTTAACCATTGAGCCATCTCTCCAGCCCCACATCTGTAGACTTTATAACCATATATTTAAGAGGGTTTGGTCAGAGTTACAGAGCCTGGGTACATCCATTCTGCTGCTGCTTTCCATCTCACTCCCGTCCAAAGTCAAGAAGATGAATGCAGCGATGGCAGCCCCAGGTCTGCCTCTTGGTTTCGTGTGGGCCTGGGGTGGACTGGACAGTGCCACCCTCATGGGAGATGGGAGATTCTTTTTTTTTTTTTTTAAACTTTATTTGTTTATTATTTATGTATTTATTTATTTGCCTTGGTGTTTACCTGGAACTGGAACTACAGACAGTTGTTAGCTGCCATGTGGGTGCTGGGAATCGAACCCGGGTCCTCTGGAAGAGCAGACGGTGCTCTTAACCGTTGAGCCATCTCTCCAGCCCCCAGGAGATGGGAGATTCTTTACCCTGGTCAGTCAAATGCTCTTCTGTCCCAAACCACTCTTGCCCACCTAGAAACGGGAGTTTAACAGCATTCTGGGCACCCTCAGCCAGGGAAGTAGATGCTCCAGAAAGGCTGGTGTACACAGCTGGAGGGCCTGAGATCTGATGGTGCCTCTAGTGTAAAGAGTGAGTGTGCCCCATGGGAGGGAACGGTGCCCCTGGCAGAAGGAACAGCAGACAAGGCAAGGAATGGGCGGAGCATGGTGCCAGCCCAGAGGCCAGCTTGATGGAGCAAGTAGGGAAGAAACACACTATGGAGAGGGGATGTGGGGCCAAATCAGACAGCCCTCGAGACACAGAGTCTGATTGTTAAGTTTTTATTATTTAAAAAATAGATTTATCTTTATTTCTTGTGTGTGGGTGTTTTGCCTGCTTGTGTGATAATGCACCATGTACATGCAATTCCTGCAGGAGCCAGAGGAATCAAATCCCCCTGGAACTGGAGTTAGAGATGGCTTTAAGCTGTCATGTAGGTGCTGACACCCAAACCCTGGTCCTCTGAGAGAGTAGCATGTATTCTACAGCTGAGCTTTGCCTTTGTCCTTGGTGCTGTGTGTGTGTGTGTGTGTGTGTGTGAATATGTGCATATATAGGCATGCTCTAATCCCACCCTCTGCCCTTTCCAATTATGCATAAGATGGAAAACTTGACTAGAGTATAAATTTGTCCCCTTTAGATAAAGGCTGGATCAACCCTTCTGTTCTTCAAGTACCCAGATACTGGGGTGCACTTGAATGAGAACCATCTAGATTTGATTGATAAAGATGGGAAGTGCATGTAGCCTGACATGGGTTGGGGCTCTAGGGGTCTAGGTTTCTAGGTGCATTGTTTGGAGGGGTATGTGCATAGTACATGCAGGTGACAGAGTGGAGCTGCCAAGTATACACGAAGAACATACAGAACCCAATCAAATGTAATTCCAACTAAACTACTGAACTAGTCCCTTTGTTTGCTTATCTTGGGGGCTCTTGAACTCCTGACCCTCCCTCCCTCCCTCCCTAGTTCTGAGTTATAGGCACATGCCACCATGTGGTGCTGGGGCAGGGGGCAAACCCAGCGCTGCTTCGTCTATAAGAGGCAGACACTCTACAAACTGGGCTTCATCCTCGGCCTTTTGCTTTTGTTATAAGGCAGTCTTTGTCTTTTTTTTTATTTATTTATTTGTTTTTATTTATTTGCCTTGGTGTTTGCCTGGAACTGGGAACCGGAACTACAGACAGTTGTGAGTTGCCATGTGGGTGCTGGGAATTGAACTCAGGTCCTCTGGAAGAACAGTCAGTGCTCTTAACCGTTGAGCCATCTCTCCAGCCCCCTGACTTTGTCTTTTCAAAATAGTCTATAACTCATTGTTTTATTACAGTCATTCCTCTATGTGCATGTATGTGAGTGGGTGCACTCCTGTCCTGATGTGCATGTGAAGATAGGGAACAGCTTGGTGGGAATCAAGTCTCTTTCCACCAGAGAGCCACACAGTAAGAGGTAGTAGGATCGGGGTGAATTCAGGAGCATGGAGGAAGATGTGTGGTCCCCGGGGCTCGGGGAGAGGACCAGGGGCGTCAGGGGGTGGGGGATCTAAGGAGGATCCAGTTGCCTTGTTGAGTTAGGGGCCCTGATAGCAGAGGAGCATTAGGGAGGGAGACCCAGCAGGAGTAGCTGCCAGAAAGGCCCCTCGGTGACTCCCCATCACTTCTCTTCCCGCAGTGACTCCCATGGACTGCGGCGGCGGCGGTGGCGGCAGCGGAACATGGAGCCGAAGTGGGCCGCCAAAGAAGGAAGAACTGGTTGGGGGCAAGAAGAAGGGCAGGACATGGGGCCCCAGTTCCACTTTGCAGAAGGAGCGGCTCGGAGGAGAGGAGAGGTATGGCTTAGGGTACAGCTGCCTGCCTACCCCGTGCCTGCCTACTCCGCGCCCTGACCCGTCTCCCTGTGCTCCCTGCAGGCTCAAGGCCCTGGGGGAAGGAAGCAAGCAATGGTCCTCAAGCGCCCCGAACCTGGGCAAATCCCCCAAGCACACCCCCATGGCCCCAGGCTTTGCGAGCCTCAATGAGATGGGTAAGAGAATGTGGGTGGTCCGGGGAGTGCGGGTGACAAACCCCAGATCTAGGTGAGGCATGGCCAGAAGAAACAGCGGCTGCAGCCCTGGGGGGGTACCCATCTCAGAAGCAAGGCTTGGGAGAGAGATTTAAGGGTGACAGTGGCATCTGGAGAGTGGGTCCTTGTCCCCAGTTCTGGGGGAAGGTGCGGGACGGCGCGATCGATCTATCGGCTGAGCGATGGACTTCTCCGGTTGCAGAAGAGTTTGCCGAGGCAGATGAAGGCAACAGCACCCCTTCCCCCTACTCCACCCCGTCCTACCTCAAGGTGCCTCTGCCCGCCGAGCCCTCTCCTTGCGCGCAGGCGCCCTGGGAGCCACCGGCCGCGACCCCCTCCCGGCCAGGACACGGAGCTCGAAGGCGCTGCGACCTGGCGCTGCTGGGCTGCGCCACGCTGCTGGGCGCCGTGGGCCTGGGTGCCGACGTGGCCGAGGCGCGTGCTGGGGACGGCGAGGAGCAGCGGCGCTGGCTGGATGGCCTTTTCTTCCCACGGCCTGGACGCTTCCCTCGGGGTCTAAGCCCGACTGGGCGTTCCGGGAATCGCCGCGATGACACAGCCCCCGGCCTGGGCCTGGCGCCCTCGGCCACCCTGGTCTCCCTGTCTTCTGTGTCCGATTGCAACTCTACGCGCTCCTTGCTGCGCTCCGACAGCGACGAGGCTGCGCCGGCTGTGCCCTCCCCGCCGCCTTCTCCCCCTGCGTCCTCACCCAGCACCAACCCCCTTGTGGACGTGGAGCTGGAGAGCTTCAAGAAGGACCCCCGCCAGTCGCTCACGCCCACCCACATCACCGCCGCGCACGCTGTGAGCCGGGGACACAAGCGGACACCATCGGATGGGGCGCTGAGACAGAGAGAGCCTCTGGAGCTCACTAACCACGGTGAGTGAGGACTGTGCAAGCTACCCTCCACAGGCCATTTGGAGCATCATGGTGAAGGAGCGGCTGTGTCCCCTGCCCTCCTGGGGGCATTGTGGGGCTTGGGATGCCTGAGACAGGATAAATTGGAGATGACCGTATAATGCCTTCAAGGGCCAGGTAGGTGTCCTGAGACGCTGTCCTCTGCTTATTTCCACCAATCTGACGGTACGGTCAGGAAGCGCTGTGCCCACGGGCTCTGCTACAGCTACTGTGGTCAGTTATGAATCTCTGCCCCAGCAAAGGTTCTGATCATTCTTCAGAGACAAAGGCATGAGCTGGTGGCGCACCCCTGTGAACCCAGCACTCGGGTCATCCCAGGCTAACATGCAGAGTTTGGGACTTAGCCTTGGCTACATGAGACCCTGTCTCAAAGAGGGAAAAACTGAGCTGGGGGGTTAGTTCCTTTTATAGAGTGATTGCCTAACATGCAGGGTTTATTCTCAATACTGAAAAAAACTGGGTGTTTGCACACACCTGAAACCCTAGCACTCTGGGGTGGAGGCACAAGGCTCAGGAGGACTTTAAGGTCATTCTCTGCTACATAGAGTTCCAGGCTGGCTTGTCCCAGAACCCCCAAAGACCATCTTGCAGATGAATGAGTCACTGGAAGCTCTGGGGGCCTGTTGAAGGTCCAAGCGGCTGTATGTAGACTTTCTGGGGAACAGCACAGCATGATGGGAGAAGCCAGCAATACCAGTTTCCGAGGATGGCTGTTGACTTAGGAATGGCACCCTTTATCCCAACCCCTCACCCATGTGATCCCTTCCCCTAGGTCCTCGAGATCTCCTTGACTTCCCTCGACTGCCCGACCCTCAGGCCTTGTTCCCCACCCGTCGCCGGCCCCTGGAGTTCCCTGGACGTCCCACCACCCTCACCTTTGCCCCAAGACCCCGGCCAGCTGCCAGCCGCCCCCGTCTGGACCCCTGGAAACTGGTCTCTTTTGGCCGGACACTCAACATCTCGCCTCCGAGCAGGCCAGACACTCCAGAGAGCCCTGGGCCTCCCAGTGTGCAGCCCACACTGCTGGACATGGACATGGAGGGCCAGAGCCAGGACAACACGGTGCCCCTGTGTGGGGCCTATGGCTCTCACTGAGACCTGCCCACCACTACCCGCCTGGGCAGCCATGAATGTAGCGCCCCAGGCCCTGCCACAGCCCACCATGCCCCAAGGTGGGGGAGGCCCTGGGCAGGACACTCACTCTATTTATTGGGGAAGGGGGGGAGGACACTTAATTTATTCCTTGTACCCCAGGGGTAGAGCTCTGAGCCCAGCCTGCTGTGGGGAGAGGGTGGGCAGGGATACTCAGGGACAGAATATTGAGGGGATTTGGCACAAACTACAGCATTAAAGGTAACCCCTGCCCCCTACCGAGCTTGGCTGTGTACGCTTCTCCAGCAGGGGCCCTGATGCTGACTCACCCCACAATGGGACACCCTTACATCCCACACTTCCTCCCTGGGCCTATGGGTTTCCGAGGAAGTGAGACCCAGGTATGGGTCTCCTGCTTCGCCCCCACAATAACACCACACAAAGGAGACACCAGTGACAGGCGCTTTACCAGTAAACACGTGTGAAAGGGGGAGTTGCCCGGTGAGGCTGCCCTTTGACCTCAGCCCACCACATCCCGAGCTGGGCCCCCACTGTCTTCCCTCTGGAGGCTGCAGCGGTTCATCTTCAGCTGAGTCAGCTGGATGTAGCGCAGAACATTGGTGTCTGCAGGGGAGGTGTGGAGGAACATCAGCTGGGTGTCCTGAGGCTGAGGAGGGCGGTGTCCCCATGACCTCCGCCCGCAGTCAGTGGCTCCACCCCAGCACCTCAGCTGTAGCCAGGCACTCAGAGACATTTCACACCTCCTGCCTCACTCTCACGAGCAGCACTCCGCCAGGAGAGGCTCCTGTCACACCTCCACTCATCCCCCCAGTGACAACTGTTCGCACCAAACCGCTTCCCAGGAAAGCTCGTCTAGCCTCTGATCCCACAGTCAGTCGTGCATCTAGCACCTGCTGTGTTTCCTCACTGGCTTGTCATGTCTACACACACGTGGACACACCAGGACCCCGACTGATCCCTCCAAGAAGAGAGAACAAGTGTCCTAGGCAGATGAGTGATGGGCGGGCAGGAGGTGGCTGAGGAGCTGACGAGTGATGGAGTGAAGGGATGTGGGTGTGGGCAATCATGGGTGAGCAGGCGGGGACACAAATGGACCAGTGAACTGCAGATGTAGCCTAGCTACTAGTAGGGTGCTTCCCTTGCATGTGTGAAGCCTGCAAAAATGAGCACTGGTTGAGAAAATGTAAGGGTGAGGAGGCTTTTGGTGCAGCTGGATGGATGATGGGTGGGCACGTGACAAGTCTTGGGTGGCTGGAGAAGAGTTATCCAGAGTGCCTCTGGGGATAGTTATCCCACCACCCTGCTCCTCCTCTCTTTGATTTTCTCTGCTCTAACCCTTTGTCCAGCCTCACCCAGCCCGGCCCTGCCACTTTACCTGTGGGCTCCCGGCTTCGGGCCTCCTGCAGGTACCGCAACGCACGCGCATAGTCACCCAGGTGGTAGAAGGCGATGCCGGCGCGGTAGGTGGCCTTGAAGTTGCCTTGCTGTTTCTCCAGCACCTTGAGACAGTACTCGCGCACACGCTCATAGTTCACCAGCTCCGACTGCAGGAGGCAAGCTGCGGGGATGCCGAGACCCCTGTACTCTAAGACACTGCCCGAACCCTGTAGGACTCACATGACCTCGAGTAACCTGCCCCCACCCCGATCCCCGCCTAAGGGGTTGCTCTGGCCACCAGGGGATGCCAATCTGCTAGCTCATTAGCAGAGAATCGATCTGCGCCGCCGCTAGAGGGCGCGGGGCAGACAAGCCTAAAGCAATTAGCTGGAGGTTTCCCAAACAATTGCAGAAGTGAGGACCAGGAACCAAATAACCAGTGCAGGGCAAGCCTTTCTAAGCTTGGCTCAGGCGGGCCAGATCAAGGAAAATAAGTCAGGGAAGCTGGGCTCTGAAGACCAAGTCCAAAGCCCCCCGCTTCCTCCATCCCAGCACCCCTGTTTATCTGCTCCCAACTCCTGTTCCCTTTAAGTTGTGAAGTCTTCCCAGTCCGACCACATCCCCGAATCCTTCAGCCCCTACGGCCTCCGGATTGCCCCTTGCCACCCACCCTTCTCACCCATGTCCCCTGCATCCCCCTCCTCTACCCTGACGGCCCCGTACCGGTGAGGGAGTCGTAACATTCAACCTCTGTGTTCTCCACCAGGCGCCGCTGCTCCTCGCTGAGACGAGCCGGCCCCGGGCTGGCGGTGGGTCCGGGGGAAGGGGCGGGCAGGCCGCCAGGGCGGGCTCCCTGAGCTGCCTTCAGCTGCAGCAGTGCCCGGTGGTACTTGCCAATAGCTTCTCGGAACTTCTTCTCTCGGTAACAGCGCTGACCCTCCGCCTTGAACGCCACGGCGGCTCGCAGGCTGCTGTCGAGCGCCGCAGCCAGGCCCCCAGACGGCTCTGGGGCAGGACCCGGGCGAGCTGAGCCATGGCGAGGCGCTGAGCCCGGGCCGGGTGGGGAAAGGGCGGGAGGCGGGCGCGGTGGAGGCTCCGGGGCAGCGCTGAGCATCAGCACCGGGGACAGCGCGCCGCGCTGCATTGTGGGAAACTCCTTCGGCCGCCGCTGCAGCTACCGCATCGCCCCCCGCGGGGCCGGTCCCCACCCTTTCTCCGCCCCCGCATCTCTGGCTGCCGTCTCCGGCTGCCCCCTATGGGTCTAGAGAAGCCCCTCCAGACTCCCCCTCGCTCACCCTTAAATCAGCCTAGGGCTGTTCTGGCGCCTCTCCCTTGTCCCCACGGTCCTGACCCTCCCTACCAGCCTGCATGCTCTCCCGGAGATTTCTAGAAGGAAAGGATGAGCAGGCAGACATCAGTTTCGTGGAAAGCTGGTTTTCAGCCCACCAGTCATTTGGCATGTTGGGTAAGAACAACAGGCTAGGGAGTTAAACTGTCCAGATTCAAACCCCTTCTGGTTTTTCACTACTGTACGATTTGGACAGTCCTCTCAAATTACCTGTAGTCCTAGTGTGGAATAATATAGTACACACCTTGGAATCGATTCTTTATTTATGTAACACACAAACAACCATTGCTCGATTTCTGTTCTGGGGGCTGCTGGGCCATGATAAAACGAAGCTGAGCAGGGTGGCACCTGCCTATAATCACACTCGGACATCTGAGGCAGGAAGGTGGCAAGTTTAAGGCTAAACTGGGCTATAATGGGAATTCCAGACCAGCCACGGGGTACAAAGAAAAGAGGAGGCGGTAACGAGAAGGGAGAAAAAGAGAGAGAAGGAAGAAGAATTTAGATTCTGTCTCCGACCAGTGACAACCCAAAGTGAGTGAGCCTGAGATGCACAGGAGTCCCGGGGAGGATGGAGAAGCCCAGAAGGACTTCTGCCCTGGGGTGAAGTTGGACTAGGGACTTCCTGGAGGAGAGGAAACTCCACAACCAGAGCAATCTGCCCCTTGTCTTCATTCATTTCCAGAAAAGCCAATGAGAAGGTGACAGGTTGCTACTGACCACCCAGAACCACCATTACAATAAGGAGCCGACTGGGCAGTGGTGGTGGTGCATGCCTGTAATCCAGCACTCCAGAGGCAGGAGCAGGCAGAACTCTATGATTTCCAGGCTAGCCAGAGCTCACAGTGAGACCCTGACTAAAAAAAAAAAGCCTTTAGTTATAGGCCAGCAAAATAGCTTGGTGCATGAAAGCATTAGCTACCAAAACCTGAGACCACTTGACTTCCATCCCTGAACCAACTCCTTGAGTGGTCACCTGACTTCTGTCTACATGTTATAGAACAAGGATGCACACACACACACACACACACACACACACACACACACACACACACACAGACAGATGTAAATTTAAAATTCTTTCATTCAATTATTACTTTTTCCGGGATACAGACAACCCTCCCCCAAAAAAACAAAACAAAAAGCAAAAACAAACCAACCTCACTGTTTGCTGAGGTGGTGACTTTGATTCCTTCTGTCTCTATGTTTTCACTGTTGGCATTAGGGTACATATCTCCAAGTGTGGAGTTTGTACAGCATTGGAGATGTTCATGTATGGCAGACAAACACTCCACCAAGTCACAGCCCAGCCTTCAGTGGGAAAGACTTTCACAAACTGATGGCCTTTGCAGGCCTGCATATGCGGTGTGTTGGTTTTCTATAATCAATTTAAAATATCAAATTAGAGGCAGGTGGATCTCTGAGTTGAAGTTCAGCCTGGTCTACAGAGTGAGTTCCAGGACAGTCAGGGCTGTTACATAGAGAAACACTGTCTTGAAAAGGACCCCCCAATTCAAATTATGGGCTCAAGAGAAGGCTCCAGGGTTAAGAACTCTTACTGAGTTTGCAAAGAGCTTGGGTGCAGTTTCTAGCACCCACATGGTGGCTCAGAGCCGCATGTAACTTCAGTTCCAGGGGGACCACCATCCTCTTCTGGCCTCTGTACTGGCATCTGTACTGACATGGTACACACAAACCCACTCAGACACACACAAATAAATATTGTAAACCACTGAATGAAACTGAGCATGGTGGGTGGAGTGTGCCTTTAATCCCAACATTCAGAAGGCAGAGACAGGCAGATCTCTGTGAGTTCAAGGCCACCCCTAGTCTATAGAGTGAGGTCCAGGAAAGCCAGGACTACACAGAGAAACCCTGTCTTGAAAACCAAAACAAGGGGCTCAGCAGTTAAGAGCACCGCCTGCTCTTCCAGAGGACCCGGGTTTGATTCCCAGCACCCACATGGCAGCTAACAACTGTCTGTAGTTCCAGTTCCAGGCAAACACCAAGGCAAATAAATAAGTAAATAAATAAAGTTAAAAAAAAGAAAACCAAAACAAACATCAACAACAACAACAAATCTTTTACCATATTGAATTAGCCATGCTTGTAATCCCAACACCTGGGGGGTCTAGGGCAAGAGAATTGTGAATTTATAGCCAGCCTGGGCTACTTAGCAAGATCCTATATCACATATGTAAGATGTGTACATATATGATATATGCATACATGCATGTGTATTAATTGGGATCATCTCAAGAGGTGTTTGTGGAATCCTAGATCTTCATTCTATCAGTTCAACCAAGTCTGTAAAATCAGCAAACAGATTGAGGCGGTGTTTCTTGGAAACAGAGTGAACCCAGTTCCATCTATAACAGTTTCTTGCCACCTCTGAAAGGATCCCAGTTTTTTTTTTTTTTTTTTTTTTTTTTTTTTCCCTGAAGAGCAGCCCTGGGGAGGCCAGTCAGTGCCCCCTGGTGGAAGAATTTAGAACTTGCCTCTTCCTTTCTTTAAAAGATTTGCTGAGATTATCCAATCAGAGAAATAAAAGGGATGAAACGATCAAGATCGAGTGTGGCCCTAAAACTGGACCAATTGAATCTATTGGCTGTCAGGTGCACTCCCAGACCTGGGCCCCGCCCTCAGGTACCAAAGCTTCTCTGAAGTGAAGCTTTGTAAGGATGAATTCATGCTTTTACAACAAGAAACTTCATTTTCACCCACTCAGAAATAGACAAGTGTTGTCCCTGTAACTTTCTCTTATTCTCATAGATGGTCAGGACAGTAACCAGGAAGGTAGGGACCCTGAGAGCACAAGACGCTATCACCCCCTGCCATGACATCACCTGGTCCATCACTGGACCAGCCCTGGAGCCCACTGAATGCATTGAGCATGTGGTTCACCAGGCTCACAGACACAGCTGCTCAGGACTTGGTTTTCTTTATGCAGCCTTAATCTTCAACATGAACAGCTCCAGGAAGTAAGTGACAGAAAAAAAAAAAAACCTAGTATGGAAAACACTCTATAAGGCCTCTACATGCTTGCCACATCCATTGGTGCAGGCATGCACCTGGGAGCAGTCAGCAACCCAAGGCAGAGCAGCTGCTCTAGATGGTACAGACAGAAATCCAAGCTGATGCTGCAGAACAGAAAACCCGCCAAAGAGGAGGAGCTAGCACTCAGCAGACAGATTGAGGTGGATTGTGGATGGAAGGGAAAGGCGTTGGAGAAGCCTTCGATACTCTGCCCTGGGGTGTTTGGGATGGATGGGTGTTGTCCAATTTCCAGACTTCAGTTTCCTGGTCTATAAAATGGGGCCATTGCCCTAAGTCTGCAAGTCATGGATAAAACCTGCTTCAGCATTCAAATGACCAGACTGATTCGGTGTGTCTGGCTATTCGTTTAAATGTGTTGCCTATTTTGTAAGTTAGTATTTATTTTATGTGTCTGGGTGTTTTTACTGAGTGTGTATCTTTATGCCATGTGTGTTCCTGGTGCCTGTGGAGGCCACAAAATGATTTTATATTCTCTTGAAATGGAATTACAGACAATTGTTACCACCTGTACTGTGAATAGAACTCAGGTCCTCTGGAAGAGCAGCTCTTTTTTTTTTTTTAAAGATTTATTTATTTATTATGTATGCAATGTACAGAACAGGGCACCAGATGTCATCACAGATGGTTTTGAGCCACCATGTGGGTGCTGGGACTTGAACTCAGAACCTCTGGAAGAGCAGTCAGTGCTCCTAACCTCTGTGCCATCTCTCCAGCCCCAGAAGAGCAGCTCTTAAATGCTGAGCCACCTTTCTTTGGCCACTACACTCCCTTTTTAAAAGATATCATGGAACCCAACTGAGATTATAAGAGTGAAATACCACAGCTGGTTTCTCCTTTTATTTCTTTATCCACAAACCAGAGACAATCGTCTACTGCACCAGGCAGATCTGTGGAGGCTCTGAGGAAAAGGCAGTCCACTACACTTAAGATAGACTGAGTTCCACCTGCAGACTCTAGAAAAATACGAGCCCTGCTTTATGCCTAGGCTTCCTCTTCTGTTAAAGAAATGCACTGGTCCCTACCTCATACAGACTTCTTGGGGGCTTTCAAGGGAGTGTAACATGGTTGGCACAGTGTCTGAAGCAAGGGGCCCTTGCAAGGCTCACCCCAGAAGTACTTCAGAAAACACACACTCCTCTATTTTGCAGGCCATGAACAGATGGACCACACCTAGGTGCAGGTGATGAATGTGCACTCTGTGGGAGCACAGGTATCAAGTGCACAGGCAGCTGATCGTGTCTCCCTCCTGGAGGGGCCAAAGGTCACCACCAGGGTCCCTGGCAGGGACACAGGCTCAGGCCCCTCCCTCTCCTATACATATATGCACCTGGACCAGCCAGTCCACAATTGTTAGCATCTTCCAAGACACCTTGGAAGGCAGAGTCCTTCCAGTCAGTGTGCCACACAGCTGGAGATCCTTAGCTGGCACAGCCATGCCTCAGTTTCTCTTCTGAACTCCAGCCTCCTCTGGCAAGTTGGACATACTGCAAGTGCCCAAACAACCCCCAACTCTAGTCCATTCTGAGTCTCCATTTTTTCCACAGTTTTCCTAATCTCCTTTCCAGTGTGGAGACTCCACGGCCACCCGACCTCTTGGCATCTCCCCACTGGGCTTTCAGACTTTATCCTCAGCAACCAACCCTGGACTTGTCATCTTTGGGCACCTCAAGGGTTCTATCCAAAGGCAGATCCAACCAAGAAACTTCTCACTTAAAAATTACGCTCACAGTGTGCTTCCTTGCTTCTTGCCGTCTCTTCCATCCAGATCTGTTATCATTTCCCCATCCCTATCCTTCTTCCTCCACGAATTCCCTTTCTCCTCCGTCATCTGTCTACTTTGAGTTCAGAGGACAACTCAAGAGAATTCCATGCTTTTCTATAAACCCTCGTGGGGTCTGGGATTCAAGTCAGCAATCAGGCATGAAGACAAGGACCTTTACGGACGAGCCTTCTTGCTTTTTTTTTTAATCCTTTCTGGTAGACAGTCAGGGGCTTTGTCCACATCACAGGTCAAGCTCAGTTCCTCACAGAGATCCAGGACAGGAGATGGCAGATGTTGGTTAAATAAATTCAGGCCTCCAGAATCTCTCTGGACAGTGACCATCTCATATAGCTGTCAGAAGGTCATTGTAGCCAGTGTTTGGTTGGGTCTTGGTGGCCTTCAGTAACTATCAGAAGGAACATTTGTCTGTCTGCCCACAGTGAGGACAGACTGACATGTTCATCACAGCATTCCCAGTGCTTCGAACTGTTGTAAAACAATATTTTTGGATACTGTGAATATGTGTTGCTTTCATTGGCTAAACAGCCAATAGCTAGGCAGGAAGAGGTTGGGTGTGATGAAGAAGGGCAGAGTCACCCAGGAGACTGGGGAGAAGCCAAAGGAACATGCCATGTTGCTACATGGTAGAACATAGACAAGAAATATGGGTTAAGTTATAAGAGCTAGTTAGAAACAAGCCTAGGGCTGGAGAGATGGCTCAGTGGTTAAGAGCACTGACTGTTCTTCCAGAGGACCAGGGTTCAATTCCCAGCATCCACATGGTAGCTAACAACTGTCTGTAATTCCAAGATCTGACACCCTTACATAGTTATACATGCAGGCAAAACACCAGTTCACATAAAATTAAAAAAAAAATTTAGAAACAAGCCTAAGTGTTGCATGAATTCTGGTTGTATTAAAAGAAACTCAGAGCCAGATATCGGGGAAAGGCTGAAATATCAGAGAGGAAACATCACAGTCAAATCTCACCCAGCTGTCTTCCAGCTTCCTCAGCCTCATTTAGGTCACTTCTAATGCCTGCTGTCTTCCTACGCCTGCTTTAAATACCCTTCTCGCCCAACTGTATCCCATCCAGGTTAAGATTAAAGGTGTGAGCTACTCTATTTGGTAGTCAGCCTTGAGCTCACAGAAACACAGAAAGATCTCTGTCTCAGGAGTTATACCAGATTAAGGGTGTAGGTCACCATTCCCTGCTTTCCCGTGCTGGGATTAAAGGTGTGTGCAATTGAAGCTCAGTTGTTTGGCCTTGTACTCACAGAGATCCTCTGGAACCCTGGAACTCCTGGAGATCCAGAACGATCTCCCAAGTGATGGGACTAATGGCGTGGGCTACCTCTGTCTAGTTTGTCTGTGGGTTAATCTCTTGATATTCCAGGTTTTATTAACTATGTAACATATCACCACACCTAAGTTATTGGCTGAGATTTAATAATTAATAAGAAATCAGCCAGGCAGTGGTGGCGTACACCTTTGATCCTAGTACTCAAGAGGCAGAGGCAGGTGGATCTCTGTGAGCTTGAAGCCAGCCTGGTCTACAGAGCAAGTTCCAGGACAGCCAGGGCTGTTACACACAGAAACCCTGTCTCAAAAACAAAATTTAAAAAAAAAATAAAAGCTCTTCATGTGGTTATTTGGGAGCTGGTTTGTGGGACAGAAAATAGGACAATTGCAAAAAGGTGTGTTAATAAATCTCCAAGGGCTGGATATGTAGAACACCAGTCTCACTCAAATCTACCAGTGAAGGCCTTAAGATGTGACTCAGCTTTAGAGTGCTTGCCAAGCATGGCATAATGCTTTGGGCTTCTGTGCCAGGCACCACTCAATAATAATAGTAATAATGATGATGATAATAATAATAGTAATAATAATATTTTTCCAAATGAGCAATTGTGAATCTATAAAATATTAAAGGAAGGGTTGCCAACAACCTGCAACAGTGAGAAATGGCATTCTGAGTCATGGTTACTGTCCTGGTAAATCCATGAATGGTACTGGTAAATCAATGAATAGACTAGTAATTCCAGCAATTACATAGCAAGTTCAAAACTAGCTTGAATTACATGGTACCGTCTTTAAAAAAAGAGAAAAAATTAGGGGGGGCGACAAGGAGGAGGGGGTCCTGGACTCATCCGACCTTTTGCTCGCTAATAATTATTTCAGCGAAGATACTGCCAGAATTATTCGTCTTCTCCTTCCAGGTCCAACCTAGTTAATGTCTCATTCCAGCCCTGGCGGTGCACACAAGCCCAGGCAGCTTCTGCCAGCATCCTGGGGAGAAACCGGTGCTTGTGGCCATGCTGTCAGGCCCAGGGACATGTTGAGGCTGTAGGTCAAAGGAGACAGAAGAATCCTGCAAAGTGGAGGCTTGGAGGTGAGTATCTGGAGAGAGGTCCGAGATGGACCCTGGTGCACGGCTCTCACTAGCATTCCTGTAGGTGAAGCCAGGAGCTCAGATTTTCAGAGGGAGCTGGGGCTTTGAATGCTTCAAAGCGCATGCGCATAGTATTTCAGCACAGGTGCAATCGTTAAGGTGAATTCTAGCAGGGGACTCTGCCTCTTCCAAACCCAGACCTCCTCTGTTTTATTACGTCCTAACGTGGATTGTTTCTGCGGCAGCATGCAGGTTGTTCCCAAGTGTAAGACTGTTTATTAGAGCTGCATAAGAGCTTGATTGGGCCAAAGCTCCAGAGGTGGGGATTTAAATCACGGATTGTTTAAGGTAAATTCACATGCACTGCCCTCCGTGTGATGGGGACAGGCCAGCAATCATCTTGCTGCAGCTTCTCATCATCTTTCTTACCCCGTTTGCTCCTCACATCAGCCTGGGATTGGGGATAGGGTATGGTGCACACCTAGATCATAGTCTGCTCAAGAATCTCAGGGCTTCTTGGAGATCTTGTCTTCCCCAAGGTGAAGGCCCAGGACACTCTAGACTTATCTGTTCCCTTGCTACATGTGAGCTCTTCTCTAGCCCAACTGGGGCCCCACTTTTCCCCTACACATACGGGTTACACTTCTACCCCAGGGCCTCTGTACAAGCTGCTTCCCCTTCCTTTGGAGATGACTCTCCTCCAGAATGTGTTTGTTTCTTTCCTGAGGCCTTAGGAAGCTCAGGACAGCTTTGAATTCCATTATATAGACAAGGACGGACTTGAACTCCCAATGTTCTTGCCTGAAATTACAGGTGTGCCCCCCCCAGGCTAAATCTCTTCTAGAATATTGAGCCCAAGGCTATGGGCACTGGCCCAGCCATTGAGAGTGCTCTTTCTGAGGACTGAGTTTCCAGAACCTGATACTCCAGATCTGGGGGATTTGCCATTCTCTTCTAGCCTCTGAAAACAGCCCTAGCCTCATACACATAAATTTTAAAAAGAATCTTTAAAAAAATAAAAGACACAGATTCCCTTATCACCATGGAAACCATCCTACCCCAACTCTTTGCTTAATTGGCTCCTAAGCACTTTTTAACAAGACAGTGGCTCACCAGGCATCATGGCACACACTTTTGATCCTAGCACTTGGGAGGCATAGGTAGATCTCTGAGTTTGAGGCTAGCTTGATCTACAAAATGAGTTCCAGGACAATCCAGGGCTGTGTAGAGAGACTGTCAAAAAACAAAACAAAACCAAGGCAGTGGCCACATCTTTAATCCCAGCAGTTAGGAGGCAGAGGCAAGGCAGATCCCTGTGAGTTCAAGGCCAACCTGGACAGAGTAAATTACAAGCCAGGCAGAGCTATAGTTTCCCCAGAACTGGAATAGACAGCTGTGAGCTGCCCAGTGTGGGAGTGAAAACCAAACCTAGGCCCTTTAAAAGGCAAGAGCAGTACATATAACTGCCAAGTCTTCTCTCCAGTCCTTTAGTACCTTAAGACAGGATTTCTCTGTGTAGCCCTGGCTGTCCTGGAACTAGCTCTGTAGACCAGGCTGGCCTCAAACTCAGGGACCTGCCTGCCTCTGCCTCCCAAGTACTGGGATTAAAAATGCATGTCACCACTGTCCGGCTTCTAGAATACTGTTTAAAGGCAAAAGCATTCCATGTGACTTAGATTTAATACAGGTCTGTAAAAAGGAACAACATGTCAACAATAACTTTCCCATCTTGGTGGCAGGACCCTGAATAAGGGAATGTTCGTCTCAGGACAAATGCTGAAGTGAACTGGCCAAGTGCCAAAGAACACAGGACAGGATGGATGTGTCTCATCTCATCCTACAATGTTGAAAACTGAACCCAGAGCCTTTGCCCATCCTGGACAAGGCTTCTATCTTGGAACCACACCTACCCAAATGTAGTTTTTACTTGAAGATTTACAGAAAGCTGTATGTTATTCAACCCTCGTCTTCCCATGATGAACATCTAGACTGGCACACATGTCCCAACAAGCACAGATCTGTTACTAGCTAAATGGAACTCACCTTTCTCCCAACAGATGGCTCTTCTTGGTTGTCAACATTGCACCAACAAAACCCAAGTGGCTGGTTACACCCATGAGGGATTTTCTTTGTGTGTGCTCAAGTGTCTGTGTGTTTATTTTTTGCAAGACAGGATCTTTGTGTAGTCCTGGCTGTCCTCAAACTCAAGAGATCTGCTTGCCTCTGCCTCTCAAGTGCTGGAACTGAAGGCACGCACTACCACCACCCCACTTTATTTTTGGACAGGAATCTCACTGACTCCAGAACTTGCTGGTTTAGCTGGACAGCAAGCACCAAAGATCCTGTCTCCATCTCCCCAGCACTAGGATTACAGGCAAAGGCACTCCATTTTAAAAGATTTTTATTTATGTGTGTTCCAACCTAGTGTCCCCAAAGACCAGAGGGCATCAGTCCCTTTGAGATTCTGGAAACCTAATTGCTGTCTTTTTTCTGCACCAGCTCTTAGGCACTGAGCCCCACTTAGGGTTGAATTCATCTTCATGCTTGCAGGACAAACACTACCAACTGGGCCCCCGCACTGGGGGTTATTTGAATGAAGCAGGTCCAAGAGAGGCTCTTGGCTCATCTTCTTCCTCCTACCCCTGCCTTGGAATTGTTTGTTACCCTCACTCCAAGCCCATCACTGATGTCTGAGAAGCCTCATTACACAGCCCAGGCTGGCCTTACCCTTGTAATTGCCCCTGGTTTAGCCCGGCCACATCCCATACAGGGATTATAGACCTGACCCACCAGTACTCCTGGCCAGTACTACTTTTGAAAATTTTCTGTCAGATATGAAACTTCTAAACACTACACTTCCTGGAATGCTAACGAGCATTTCCTAAAATCATAGGATGTAGGCCATAAATACCAAAGTACAAATACAGCAAGGAAGATCCTTATTTTTATTTTTTTATTTTTCTTTAAACATTTTTATTTATTTATTTGTTTATTTGCCTTGGTGTTTGCCTGGAACTGGAACTACAGACAGTTGTTAGCTGCCATGTGGGTGCTGAGAATCGAACCCGGGTCCTCTGGAAGAGCAGACGGTGCTCTTGACCACTGAGCCATCTCTCCAGCCCCTTATTTTTATTTTTTATTATAGCATTGATGATAGCAGTAAGGAGAAGAAAACAAAAAAGAAAGAAAGAAAAAGAAACCAGAAAGCTGAATTCTTGACGATGGGCAGCACGTACCCACCAGGTTGCTGTATCCCCATTCTCTGAGAATACACTAGTGTGGTGTGGCTCCAAGTCTCATTTCTCCAAGGACCCAGAGGCTGAGGACATCTGTGATATTCTGAAGGCACGGGGGTGAGGGACACAGCCAGGCATGGCCTCAGCTGGGAGGAATAGGGAATACATAGAAGGCAAGGCTATCATTCATGCTAAGTCCACAGTGCTACCACTGGAGACCCTGGGCCTGTGAGGTGTGGGGGCTCATTTCTTCCTGATGCTTTTATAAATACACAAACGGGAGAGGGCACAAAACCCTGTGAAATATTTAAAGGATGATTCAATCACTCCCAATGAAATGAATAGTATTTATTTATTTATTTTTAAAATATTTACCTTTTATTTTATGTGAATTGGTGCTTTGCCTGCATGTATAACTGTGTAAGGATGTCAGATCTTGGAATTACAGACAGTTGTTAGCTGCCATGTGGATGCTGGGAATCGAACCCGGGTCCTCTGGAAGAACAGTCAGTGCTCTTAACTGCTGAGCCATCTCTCCAGCCCTAGTATTTATTTATTAAAACTGTCTTTTCCCTCGGGCTGGAGAGATGGCTCAGAGGTTGAGAGCACTGATTGTTCTTCCAGAGGACCAGGGTTCAATTCCCAGAAACCACATGGTGGCTCACAGCCATCTGTAATGAGATCTGGTGCCCTCTGCTGTATACATAATAAATTTAAAAAACAAAAATAATAATAATAAAAAAACCTAACTCTTTTCCCTCAAACTGAGTAGCAAAGGCACATGTAAGGATGTGTGTGCCTGTGTGTCCCTCACGTGGAGCTGCTTAAAGCTGAGGTAGGGAGGAATGTATCTTGCTGGGAGATGAGTCACACAATGTGACCACAGAAACGGCTCCATCTGTAACTGAGGGTCTGAGACACAGGAATAAAAGACATTTTTCTTTTTCCTGAGCTAGAAAGGGACCAAGGGTCTCTCGAAGGCTAGACTCCAGCTGCAAAGGCCCCCTACCCGTATGAAGCCTCTGGGGCACACTGCTCCACTTGCAAAGGCCCCACACCCACTACATGTCTTCTCTGCACGGGGGACAGATGTCTGAACTGGTCCTGGCTTTCCCACAGTCTTTCCAAACTCTCAGATCTCCATGCCTGCAATGTCCCCGCCCCTAGTAAAATCTGGGGTAAATTAATCTGCACCAGACCCTCTGTGCTGCCTGGTTCCTGGATATGGCAGAGGGAGAAGCACCCCACTAAACTCCAGAGATTCAGCATGGAGACCTTAATAAAGGGGCACTCAGTGGAGTGAGCCCTAGACCTGTGCACTGCAGTCAGATGTTCAGGTGTCCCCAGTGGAGGTGACAAGTGTTGTTAGCACAGATTTTATGATGGATGGCATCTGGGGACACTAAGGCCCCCTGGTTTCACACAGTAAGTGCTGTCATAGGGTTCGGGTCTTCCTACTGGCACCGCACACAAAGGCCTCCTGTCTGGAGCCACCTAGACACCACCTGCCCCACACCCGGCAACTCCTAAGGACCCACCCCTTCCCGACCCCAACCACTTCCCTCTCTCCTCAGCAATGCCCTACCCTGCAGCCGGGACCCACACCCCACATCCCTACCTCCATCTGTTCCATCTCCACAGCTCATGGCTCACAGAACCAGGCAGAGCAGGTAATGGGCGGCACCAGGTGCACTGGTACTCCAGTGCGAGGGGCGGGGGTGGGGGGGTGGCTAAGAAGTGTGGACTGGGCCCTGGTCTGAAATGAGTGTCTTTATTGCTTGTACCGTACAAATCCAAGGAGGAAGGAAAGGCCAGCAGGGAGGGGAGAGATAAACATACACACATAAAGAGGAAAAAACAGACAAGCCCATACCATCCCTGCCCACCCCCACCCTTACTGCCTTTTGTAATCTGTCTAGTCTGAGGGGTGGAGTGGGAGAGAAAAACCAGAAAAACTCAATTCCAAACACCCAGAGATATTGGGGATGGGGAAACACGGCCAGGGGAGCAGGTGCATCCCTGCACTGGCTGCATCCCACGGGATCAAATGCTCAGGCTGGGGTTGAGGCCTGAGCACACTCATACATGTGCTGCATACAGCTGTGGGTGGGCACCTGCATCCCAGAAACGTGAGATGCTCACTGCTAGAGCAGGTGCACACTGGCACCCACAGCACTGACAGACTCTCACTCACACATTCACCCTAAGGCTCCAGAACAGGGGCCCTGGAGATGAGGTGGCCCCCATCCCAATGTGGACCAGAGACACCTGTCCCCATCTCTGTCCCCTCTCGGACCCCAAGTCCAAGGGGCCCAATACTGTCTCGGTGTGAGATGTGTAACAGCCGAGGTTGGCTTTCCTCTGCCCCAGGCAGAAAACGAAGCCACCCAAAGGGGCTGGGGCCCAGCCGAGGCAAGGCTGGCTAGACGGAAGCCCTGGTAAGGCACGGGCTGAGGACAGGAGGCTGGCCCCAAATGTCCCTCCTGCTCTATCCAGAATTGAGAGAGCAGCTTGGAAGGAAGACGCAGGTTCAGGAGGCAGCCCCTGGTCCTGGTCCCCCCACCAAGGACTTGGCTCCATTTTCCATGGAGTCAAACCTAGATCCCTCAGCTTCCCAAGGCCTCTGCCTGTCCCTGGACATTATTGCTTTTCTGCCCCAGGTGAGGTGGCAGATAGACTGCCCAGGTAACAGCATAGAAGGCACCTAGGGTGCTGGGGTTGGGGTGAGGAGTTCATCCAGATGTGGCTTCTGCTGGCTTGCCCCCAAACCCAGGTGACCCTGTGGCTCCCACCTCGTCCTCTTGGAGGCCTCTCTCCACCCTCCCGACAGCCCATCCTCATCTGGGAACAGAGGGCTGCCGGGACAGCTAAGTCTGAGCAACAACTGAAGAAGAAACTGGATACGGAAGTGAGGGTACAGGGAAGGGAACACAAACCAGAAGGCAAAATAAAATTTTCTTTAAAAAGCCACCCAGGCAGTGGATGGCGGCCACGCTTGTGTCCTGTGGTGGCAGAGGGCTGCTCACTCTCGGATGCTGGCCGAGTAGGAGAACTGGGGGAAATGTGTCCGCTGGTCCAATTCCAGCGAGCCCAGGCTGTCATCTGTAGGGTTGGGTGGAGATGCCGTGGAGATGAGGGTGCAGCAGTCTTACCCAGCCCCACCCCACCGTGAAAGTGCCATAGGAAGGAGGAGCGCGCTGGACCAGAGAAAAGCCTGAGCTGATAGTGCCCCACAGCACTAGCACGGAGGAAAGCAACTTGCTCATTTAGCCATAGCGCCTCCCCAGGCTGCGTCTCCTCAGTGTCTTTGCCCTCCCAGCCCTCCCCACCACCAGGGTCTAGCTCAGACTCTTCGCTGGCCTGTTCACGCCCATACTCACCTGCACAATGCTATCCCAGCACAGGTTCCCAGGCCAAAGAGCTCCGCTTCCCCGGGTGCCCCCCAGAACCTCTTGTCTCTTCCCACAGCCTTACTTCCACTCAAAGCCCTCTCAGTGCTGGGACCCACAGGCCACTGCTGCCAGGCCTTCCCTCTAGCCCTGGGATCTTAGCAAAGCTCTGAGGGCTCTGGGCTTCTGAGTGCTCAGCCCTGGGGTGGCTTCAGATCAAGAACACAGTCAACAGAGTGCTCCAGCCAAAAGACCAGGACCGTCCCTAAAGCCTGGAACATACTATAGCCATAGTTCCTGATGACCCTCACAGCCACGGCAGGCCTTGCAAGCAGATCTTAGGGAAAATGGCCAGACCCAATAATGGCAGCCAACCGAAGTCCTCCTGGCAAGCAGGCCCCAGAGCAGACCCCAGCTCTCAGCCACCTAGCCAGGCCCAGGGGCAGGGCGGCAGGGCTCCAGACACTCACAGCGGTCCGGAGGTGTGATTGTAATGGACTGGGCGGTGAACTCGTCATCGAAGTACCTGGTGTCCACTTCCGAAGTGACCTGAGGTTTGAAGGGTGGCAGGAGCTGTGGAGAGGGGGCTAGGGTCAGCAGTGAAGGTCACCTGTGGGCAGATGAGAACCCAGGAGCAGGCAAGAGTGCTCACCTTTCTCTGTACCACATCCTGCCAGTTGATGCTGAGGAAGAATCTGTGCTCCATGACTTCCTTCGCATCACTGGGACCTCCGCCAAGCCTAGGCAGAGACACACATCACCACCCAGCCAGTGCCCACAGTGGCAGGTTCTAGGAGCCGGGGTCAAGGCACAGGCAGACACGATTCAGGGTCCATCACTTCTCAGATGGGATCTGAGCTTGCAAAGCTTGTGGCTTGGGTCAGAGGCCGGGAGAACGCAATCTGGGCCAAGATAGCCGCAAAACTGGCCTCGTCTTTATCCATAAAGAGGTGACAAGGCAGCGGGGCAGGATTATAAGCAAGACCACACGCACGCACGCACGCACGCACACAGCCAAGCCACACCTCTGTTTAGGGTCCTTCTTGAGCAGTCCAGCAAGCAGGGACTTGGCCTCTGGGCCAAGTGTGCGTGGGAAGCGGATCTCCTCCATGAGGATGAGCTCGAACAGACGCTCATGGTCCTGGTTGTAGAAGGGCAGGCGGCCACACATCATCTCGTACATGACCACGCCCAGCCCCCACCAGTCCACTGCACGGCCGTAGTCATTGTCCTCCAGCACCTGGGGCACAGAAAGAGGCCGAGCAGGGAGCTGGAGCAGCCGCACCCTCAGGACTCTCTCACCTTGGCCCTCACGTTCCCATGTCCCCAGCCCCAGACACCTCAGGCGCCAAGTACTCCGGGGTACCACAGAAGGTTTTCATGGTGGCTCCATCACTGATGCCCTCTTTGCACAAGCCAAAGTCAGTGATCTTGATGTGGCCATCTTTGTCCAGCATAAGGTTTTCCAGCTGTTTAAAAAAAAGACAGTATGTGAGGGACAACCCCCCCACACACAAGGGTTTCCCTCCAGCTCAGCGGTTCTCAACCTGTAGGGGTCAAATGCCCTTTGCACAGGGGTTGCCTAAGACCACCAGAAAACAGATATTTACATTACGATTTATAACCATAGCAAGATAACAGCTATGAAAGAAGAACAAAAATAACTTATGGCTGGGGTCCCCACACCCTAAAGGGTCACAGCATCAGGAAGTCGAGAGCACAGCTCTAGAGACAGTGGCTTGGGGTGGGAAGCTATCACGCCAAGGGCTCCTGGGGACAAGACAGAAAATGACACATGCACTAGGGTTTTCAGCTGCTGCTGCTTGTGGAAACACAGTCTCCTGTGTAGCCAGCCCTGGCTGACCCAAAACCTAGGATTAAAGGCATGTGCCACCACGCGTGGCCTGGACTTTAGTTTCTTTAGGTTTAATGTGAGAGGCACTATGTTCTCAGAATTTGGTCATTTTTTGGACACAGGGTCACTCTGTAGCTCAAGCTAGCTTTTAACTCAAAGCAGTCCTCCTGCCTCAGCCTCTCAAGTATTAAAGTTACAGGCATGAGCCCAGATTATTTTAGTTGTAAAGTACACACCCAGAGAATATAAAGCATATGGCATACAGGACACCTCAGTAGGGCCTGTTATCTACAGGTTGGCTCCAGCAGATCCCAGAGCTCAGCTATAAACCTCTCTCTCATTACTTGGCCTTCTCAGGACGTATGTTGTACCAGTGTGTGCACTCCACACCTAGCAGATGCTCTACCACCAAGCTTCACCCCGTGTGTCCACCTGTGAAGGGTTCATCCCATCTGCTCTGGTCCCTTCCCTCAATGTTGGCCCATTAAAGGCAGCTTACTCTGTGTAGCTTGCTCTGCTACCTGAGTTCCCTGGAAAATGCCACAGCAGTAGGTGCTGTGGACAGCATGAACAGTATGCTCTGAGTGTGTGCACACCTTCCCTCTTGAACACGTGTCCCTGTTTCCGGTGTGGACAAGGCAAGGGCAGATGGCCGGCAAGCAGTTTTGGTGTCACTGCCTCACTGCTAAGTTAGGCCCTGCATGCTGCCAACCCACAAGCCCATCAGCAGCCTGCGGTGCTCCCAGGTCTTCACTGTAGAACTGTCTGGAGCGTGTGCCGTGGGCAAGCCTGGACCTTCTGTGCACTGCACCTGACCATCTACTCACCTTGATGTCACGGTACACCACATCCCTTGAGTGCAAATACTCAAGAGCGGACACGATCTCTGCACCATAGAATCGGGCCCGATCCTCGGTGAAGACTCGCTCCCGGGAGAGATGGAAGAAGAGCTGTAAGAGGAGGAGGGGCCTCAGCACTGGCTCCCCAAGTCCTGGCCCCCAGCCCCCATGGCACGCCCCCCCCAAAGGCTTCAGCAAGGACCAGATAAGGATGAAGAATGGGAACAAGCATAGTAGGGTTCACCCACAGCCTCAGCACTGGGAGGCTGGAGCCACAGAGCAGAAACTCAAGGCCAGCCTTGGCTACAGGGTGAATTTGAGATTAGCCTGGATTACACAAAACTTTGTTTGCCTGCATGCATGCGTGGATGAATGGATGGACAGACGGATGAACAGAGAGACAGACAGAGAGAAGAGTGAGGGAGGAAGACTAGTATGGAGATGTAATCCCAGTACTTGCGAGGGAGAAAGAGGAAAATCAAGAGTTCAAGGTCAGCCTTAGCTATCTAATGAGAAGGACTCTGAAACCTTCCTGGGCTAGCCCAATGAGATTTTGCTAATAATAAACAAGAAAATAAGTCCATTAATTAATGAGTTATTACTAAGCAAGATAGCAAGGGCTGAAGAGTGAGGACTGAGCACTAAGTGCCACGCATGGTCAGGTGAAGACAGGAGGGGGCAAGCGAGGCAGGAAGTGACAAGTCACCAGTGGGTGATCCCCGAGCAAGACCACTGGGGGGGGGCAGTCACAGACCGCATGCCATGAGACTGAGAATGGGGAGTCCCAGGTGACAGCAGCAGCTCCAGACTCAGGAGTCAGAGCCCGGGGAGCCCGTGCTGGCTCAGGCGTCCCCAGGGACATCTTTCCTTGCTCTGAGTCTAGTCCCCACAGCCTCTGCACCTGGCTTTGCACACCGCCCAGCGTACTCCAGCAATGGGAACCCAAGCCCGCCTCCCATTTTCCAAATGGATCTCACACCACCTGTTGAGCGGTACTGGGAGCAGGGGAGAACTTGGTGACATCCAACAAACCTCTCTCTCTCAACACACACACCTCAGCTCGCAGGTCTATTTTGCTTCCCTCACCACCACCAAAAAGTAGCCAGGCGGCACAGCTCACCTCACCCCCGTTGGCATACTCCATCACGAAGCACAGGCGGTCATGGGTCTGGAAGGCATACTTGAGGGCCTGTGGAGGACACCAGAATGCTGGGACAGAAGGAAAGCTCTGCAGACTAGACGGTGGGAACCTCAGCTGTCACACAATGCCCTGCCTGCGTCACAGAGTTCAAATCCCGGGCACAGCCAGAGAAAAGACCATGCTCTGCTCTCCAGGGCTGTCTCGTCAGCTCTCTTTGCCACACCCAGAGCTGTGCTGTCCATCACATGGACCCACAGACACGTTGTCAGTGCACCAGAGTTCGCAGACTATACCCTAAGGAGCCTACAGAAGGTTCCTCACTAACCCCTCTGCTCACTAAAACATGAACTACACAGTTGTGTCTTCTATACTGAGGTATCTCATAAAATCTTATGTGAACAAGTACTGTGCCTTCATAGGGCACATCCTTAACCTAGCCCACTACACTGACCAGGGGAGGGGGCCACAGAAACCTCGACCTCAGAGCCGCCTTCCACATCTACTCAGCTGGAGTCAACAGGCACACATGATGGTATGTTTGTATCTATGGTATCTAAAATCCAAACCAAACAACAGCTTTCCCTCTTTGGCCAGCTGGCTTGGGCACCCCTCACTCCCAAAGATGGCTGCCATGGAACCACCACCCAGTGTCCTGATGCTCACACAGTCTTGGGTGCCCAGTGATGCTTTGCTGGCCTGGCCTACAGCAGCTGAGCTTACAGCAACAAGGCTTTAGCTCTTTCTTAGAACTCTGCCCAGGACTTTCCCGGGAGGGAACTCACAGTAAGGAAGGGATGCCTGGTGTTCTGCAGGACCCGGCTCTCAGTGACGGTGTGGGCGACTTCATCCTGCGGGACAAACAAACAGTACAGATGAGTGGTGGGGACATACGCCAACCTACAGTCACCCCAGAGCAAAATACAGGTGAAACCACCCCAACCCTGGAGAAACAGACTGGCTGGGGCACAAAGGGCTTCTTAGGCCTTGACAATGGCAGCCTAGACCAGGGTGATCTCAAAGCAACAAGGTGAGCAGCTATTAAGACTTCACAATGCAAAGACTGAGCTAGCACCCCCTGACCCCAGGCCAACCATTACCATCCTCTGTAGCTTCAACTTCACTGACCCCACAGGCCCCCGTGTGCCGAAGGCTTGGGGAGTGGAAGACTGTGGGGACCACCGCCTAATGGGAACACCTAGGTCACCGTGGGCACACGTCTGCAAAGCCAGATCTCCCCGTTTCTTCCTCCCTGCCCCTCTGCCATGTGCTCCTATAATAATGTACAATGCCTCCAATGACAGCCACAGGGCACTGTAGCCGGGGACTGACAAGTGTCACTCCGAGCCTTTCCTCCTCTCCTCATAACCGCCTGTCACAACGACAGCACTGACATGCAGCTCGCAACGGAAACAAGCAGACAGCATGTGACCGTGTGCCCACCCCCCAGATGCCACACCAATGTGGGAAACCAGCTGTAGAGAAGGGACACTAAGGCTCTAATCTAAGCAGTACTTCTCGGGGTGAGGCCGGGCACCTCCCAGGGAACAAAGTCTCTGCACCCTGTCAGAAGCTCAGGGGACACATGGGGGTGGGGAGGGCACTGCCTCACAAGCTCAAGTTCACTGTCTGCCCAAGGGCAGGACCACAGGAGACCTTCCAGGTTCCTCCTTTTGCTACTTCAACATCCTAGACAACGGCTTATACTCAGGAGACGCTGGGAATGCCAGACTGTTTCTGACTGGGGAGGCAGCTAACCCTCAAAGTGCAGCCCCACTGAGGGATGACCCACATGTAGAGCTGAAGCTGACAAGCCCTGCCAATTTCACTAAGACTCTCCAGGTAGTTTTGTTTCTTCTTGCAGAGGATACAAGTTAGTCCACTCATAATGGCCTCCAACTCCGACTCCAAGGGACCTGAAACCCTCTTCAGGCCTCCACAGGCAACTGAACTCATGTGCACACACACTCTCCCCATGAATACATACAAGTAATCTTTTTAAAAAAAACAAAAAATCTTAAAATACACACAGGTGAAATGGTGTGGCTATACCTGAAAATACTCTAGACGTGCGCGCACACACGAGAGAGAGAGAGAGAGAGAGAGAGAGAGAGAGAGAGAGAGAGAGAGAGTGAGAGAAATATGAGGGGCTGCAAAGATGGCTCCGTGGTTAAAAAAGCTTGTTGTTCTTCCAGAAGACCCAGGTTCAATTCCCAGCACCCATATGGCTGCTCACAACTTAACTCTAGTTCCAGGAGATCAGCAGCTCTTTTAGCCTCCTTGGGCACTGTGTATACGCTGCACAGACACACACGCAGGCCAAAACACTAGTACAAATAAAGAGGGGGGGGAGAGGAAGGTAACAAGAAGTCTGTACACGGCACGAGGCCCGTGTGCTTGTAGACAGCAACAGAGAAAGCAGAGCTGTTAGGCACACACTACTGATAGTTTCAGTAGGAGGGATGGGACACCTGCTGTCCATCCAGAAGGCTGGGAATCGATGTTAATAACCTGGTGGGTGACCTCTGCTACTCTGTAAAGCCAGGCCCTTTATCCTGAGCATTGTTTCTCAGTCAATACAACCAGTCCATTCTCATGAAATGGGTCCCATGAACTTTGTGGACGTGTTTTTACTATTAAGCTTATCACAAACCCTCCCTTTCACTGGGTAGTGGAGGCACACTCAGGAGGCAAGGACAGGTGAATCCATCCCTAAGTTCAAGGCCAGCCTGGACTACAGAATCAGTTTTAGGATATCCAGGGCTACACCGAGAGTCTGTATCAAACAAGACAAACATCTCCCTAGACGCTGGCCCTGAGCAGTTTCTCAGCCTCTAGAACCTATCCCTGTGAAAAGGGCAAGTTTTCATATAGTCGTGCCTTAAGCTTGGTTGTGTCGGCTGTCACAAGGAAACCTTTTTCCAAAGTTGTGCTGTGTTTAAATACATCAAAAATCACCCTCCATGACTGCACCCAGAGGCTAGACGCAGCCAGGCTAACTGACTAAGCTGTGCTGGGTCAGGTCTCCTCCCGGCTGGCTACAGCATTTGCAGGAATCCTCACAGAAAATGGGGGTAGGGCCAACTAAACAGGTTCAATATTGGTAAGTGTTCAACAATCACAACCACAAACACAGTCTATTTATGTTTACTTTCCATCTTAAGAAGTCTGAGACAAGCATGGCAGCTCAGGCCTTCCTTTAACTCTAGCACTCAGGAAGCAAAGGCGGAGGCCAGCCTGGTCTACAAAGCGAGTTCCAGGTTAGCCAGTGTTACACAGAGAAACCCTGTCTCAGAAGCGAGTTCCAGGATAGCCAGCGTTACACAGAGAAACCCTGTCTCAGAAGAAAGGGGGGAAAAAGATGTCTGTCTGTGCATTTAGAATCTTCTATTAGGGCTGGAGAGATGGCTCAATGGTTAAGAGCACTGACTGTTCTTCTGGAGGACCTGAGTTCAATTCCCAGCAACCACATGGCAGCTAACAACTGTCTGTAATTCCAAGTTCTGACACCCTTACACAGTTATACATGCAGGCAAAACACCAATCCACATGAAATAAAAATAAATACTAAAAAAGAATCTTCTATTATAAAAATTTTAAAGAAGATTAAAAACCAACAAAAGAACTGCTCTGGCTGGAACCAGATCCAGGAGCACGCACTAGTGCAGCAGCACGTCTCCACTGAGCTCCACCTCCTACCAGGCTCCTGACTCAGCTTCTCAGAAGCACCTGGGGCTCCCAAGCTCAGGCTCTTCTCCTCCCTCAGACATCGATCCTATGAGGCTGGCATCAGATGGCAGGGGCGATGTCCTAACCCAGAAAGAGCTCCCAGCATGGTCTAGCACCAGCCAGTGGCACAGAGCTTGCAGGGTAAATGGAAGGCCCTGGGCGCCGGCTACCCTCGGCATTCTCCCCACCCCTAAGAGATGGCTCTTGTCATCTTAAGGGGCTAGTTCTGGAATGGGGCCCTGTGGATGTCCAGCAAGTTCCTGTCCATTACAGGCCACCAGGCCTGAGCAGAAGCAGTTTTCCTGAAAATGGGACTGTATGATAAGCGGTCTCCCCTGCCTCTGTCTCAGCCCCTCTGGGTGTTTTCTTGCTGCTGTTCCTTCCAAACTCCCCTGCTCTGTGCTGGCCTGGTGAGAGCACTCGGTTACAGACTTCCCAAGCCACAGCTAAACCGGTCAGAGCCAACCACAGTGAGTGCAGTGTTAGCTCTGGGCACTCCTGAGGAAGACTCCCTGCCCCAGCCCTCAGTGACCCACCTTGGCAATGATGACCTCCTTCCTCAGGATCTTCATGGCATAATAGCGGCCAGTGGCCTTCTCCCGCACTAGGATGACTTTGCCAAAGGTGCCCTTACCAAGGAGTTTGAGATAATCAAAGTCGTTCATGGTCTGTGGATAGGGAGAACACACAGAATTTGGTGTTTGGCATTCAGCCTGCTATGGCCCAAGGCTTCACAGGGGCCTGGGTAGGAAAGGTAGATGGCAACTCTGTGCTAAAGCTGCAGGCCTATGAGCCTTACGGCTTTCCCAACAGATGCAAGCCACCTGTCTGCCCTGGCACCGTCTCTCACCTCCAGGGCACCCGCCCTCCAGCATCCACAACGAGAAGCCACCCTGCACCGAGAAGCCATGAAGACCCTTGCTGGACCCCCTGTGTACTTTGTGTGGAAAGGCAGGCAGGCAGGGCTCTCTGCAGCTCCAGCCCCTGGCCACCTGTCACCACACTTACCACTTTGGCCCGCGCCTTGTTCACAGCCACTTCCATCATCTCAGATGTGGAGGAGTCACTGGGGGAGCCACACTTGTACTCCATGGCATCCTCACCTGGGCCCCGCTGCTTCAGACTGTTGGCAACCATCTGGATAGCCCGCATCCACTCTTCCCTGTACAAAACACACAGTCCTGAGAATTCCTCCCTGCCCAGTCACAGGCCACGACCCACCAAGGACAAGCAGATGATGAGATCCAAGGCAGCAGAACTGATGGGTCCTGCACAGAGGACACTGTGGTTAGGGGCAGGCCTTCTGAGCTGTGCTGGCCGGGAGGACCCCTGAAGTCAGTCAGGGGACACTGAGACGATCAAAGGAGGAGAACACTTTGTGTGGGGCCCTTGACACTAAGATGTCACATCGAGTCTCAGGGAGGGGTGATCTGCTTCAGAGCAGGGGTAAAGCTTAGGTTTGCAGGCTCCTGATGTTCTGTGAGGGGAAAGCAGAAGGAAAGGAAGCCTCAGGAGCTAAAGCACCCAAAGAACTTAGGAGGCAAGAGCTGGCCAGCAGCACCCAGGTGCCTAGGCAGCCAGGTACATGGAAGAGAAGCTGCTGGAGAAGGAGTCAGTCCCAGTGGATGGGGGCTGGCTGGAGGACAGCAAGCTGGCACTGCAACTCCTGGGTTGGAAGCTGCTGTCCTGATCTTTGCAAACCATTCTTTTGTGAGGCAGTACAAATGACCAGAGATCACATGTGGACATACAGCTGCATAACACTCAATTGTCCACATCCTTCATTTTAAAGCCAGCAACAGAGCAATCTGAGGTGGCCTGAACTTCCATGTACTCTGCTCATGTCTAGAAAAGGGCCTGTGAACAGTGGAAAACAATGTTCATTTCACTGAGGGCGGGCAGCTCTTCTAGGGCAAGAATCAAGGAGAGGCTAGCAAGCTCACGCAAGAGGGCCAAATCCCAGCTCTGGTCCACCCTGTTGGGCTGCTCTGCTGTTTTCATGGTTACCAGGGAAAGCCACAGCTGTTCCCGTGGGTCTCCGGGCACACAGACAGATCCATGTTGGGACACAGGTCTTACAGCAAGCAACTTGCCTCAATCCAACTAGACACTGTCATTTCCTGGTGCTATCTACAGCAGTAACTTGTCTTCCCAAAGGTGGTATCTTAGCAACAATGGAGCAAGGCAGCCTTGCTTCACAAGGGGTTGCTGGGGCACAGACCAGGCTGAATGTCACAGATTGACAGAAGTCTACACAGACTCGGGATGACCTAAAACACCCTACATGAAGAAAGAAACAGTACACAGCAGTGTGGAGTTCTGTGCTCAGAGTTAGACAATCATCTCCTCACATGGGACTCAGCAGGCACAAACATTCCTACGTTTGTAGGGGGACGACTCTGGAGCCCTGGTTGTCCCCAGAAAGGAAAATTGGGAAGTGGGGGACCGGAGACAGCCGCTAATCAATGTAAAATACCCACTTTCCTCCCCACGTCACTAAAGAGTAAACTGACACTCGGGGAATGTGGTTCAGTGGCAGAGTACTTGTCCAGCATGTTCACGCATGGCTCCTTCCTAGCACAAACAAGACCAGATACAAGAGGACTCAGAAAGTTTACTTCAAGTCTGGTCACTGAGCTCCTAAATGACTTGTGGCCTCCCCAGGGCCTCTGGGCAACGAGGTTCCTGCTCAGCTCCAGGCTTGCTGAAGCAAGCAGAACAAAGCTTAAAGGTCCTTGTTACCATCTGGAGGAATCGGCCTTCTCAAACTGGCCTTTTCCCTGGGAAGCCACACTTTGTGAGGAGATTTGTAGACTGCATGGACAGGTGCTGGCACACTGCCCCTCGCCATCCAAGAGACTGGAGACCCCCACATTCTACAAGGTGGAGTCTGACATCTGCTCTTTGTGTTTCTGAGCTGGAGTCCTGCTATGAAGCCTAGACCTTTTTAGGGCTTTTTGCTTGTTTTTTGAAACAGGGTTTCTCTGTGTGGACCAGGCTGATATTGAACTCACAGAGATCCAGCTGCCTCTGTCTGTCAAGTACAGGGATTAAAGGCGTGTGCCATCCCCTGGTTGAGCCTAGAACTTCTGATCATGCCACTTTAGCTCTTCAAGTACTGAGATAAACTCACTACCATGTCCAGCTCCCTCCCACTTTCAAGTGAGAATGCTTCCAGCACCTTCTAGAACATGTTCGGGTCCTCGATAGGTTAAAAGGTCCAGGTGGCCACAAGTCCCGTGGCCCCAGAGCCTCTCCACTGTGAGGCCAGTACATACTCAGGCAAGGCAGTTCTGGCCTCTTCCCTCCGAGCTGATGCCTCCAGTCAGCATTTCTCAATTGGTTTTAACCTGTGCCCCCCTTGGATAAGTCAGAGCTTAAAAGCCAATCCCCATACTTATATGCTTGTTTTCTAAAACACAGAAAGTGGGGCAGGAGAGAGGCAGACAGGACAATGACACATGCTGTGATCTGCTTCAGATGACCACAGTGCTTCCTTACATGTTTAAATGCTGACTCCGGGGGAAAGGCTCCTACCACCAAGCTGACTACCCAACTTTAAACCAGGGCTCACACAGTGGAAGGGGAACAGACATGTGCTATGTGCTGTGTGCTCCTACATGGAGTTTTTAAGAAGTAGGTCTGGTCAGGCAGTGGTAGCGCACACCTTTAATTCCAGCACAGAGGCAGCTGGATCTCCGTGAGTTCGAGACCTACAGTGCTAGTTCCAGGACAGTCAAGCTGTTATATGGTGAAACCCTGTCTCAAAAAAACAAAATAAAAATAAAAATGCTCGTTTGTTTTGTCTTTTGAGACAGGTTTCACAGTGTATCTCTGGCTGTCCTGAAACTCACTCTACAGACCAGAGTGGCCTCAAACTCACAAAGATCTGCCTGTCTCTGCCTTCCAAGGGCTGAGATTAAAAGTGTGCACCACCATGCCCAGCTAAAATGTTTTTTTTTTTTAACTTTATTTATTTATTTTATTTATTTGCCTTGGGGTTTGCCTGGAACTGGAACTACAGACAGTTGTTAGCTGCCGTGTGGATGCTGGGAATTGAACCCGGGTCCTCTGGAAGAGCAGACGGTGCTCCCAACCACTGAGCCATCTCTCCAGCCCCGCTAAAATGTTTTTAAACACTACTTAGTATTATGGTGGTGGACTGAAAATCACAGATGTAAGAGGAAAGGCAGTCTTTCATATACAGAGATTTGAGACTCACATGGAAAAAAGACTGCAGACTCAGATCCACAGTGTGACTCCTGCCTTCGCTGTCAGGAAGAGAGAACACAACCCACTCAGGGGGCCGTTTCTGTGAGAGTGTGTGTACAGAATGCAGTCACAGCAGCAGGGACAACGCTCTATGTCCGTGTTCACCCCTTCCAGCTCGCTCCCCACCTGTAGACAGAGCTGCAGCTCCAGCCTAGAGGGCACTAGCCTCCTGGAAGAAGGTGTAAAGACATGGGTGGCAAGTGAGCTAGACCATCCTCTGGCTAGAGCTCCAGAGCATGTACCAGGGGGCAGGCTGTGGTAGCAGCCACCAATCCGGTTCCAACTGGACCAAAGCTGCAAGGTTGCGGCACTCAGAATTCTAGAGAAAAAGTGAGGGCCTTCTTCCAGGACACTCAAGGGTTTGCAACATGGTGTCTGGGGCAGAGGGAGCTTCTACCCAAAGCTGGCCCTTCAGTGCCTTCCCTTCCCCCGGGAAAGCAAGACCTCTTCCCAGTCAAAAGACAGCACTAGGCAAGAGCAGCAGTTCAGTCACAAGCTACACCTCACAGTGCCTGAGACCTGGAATCTATCTACCTAGACGGAAGTTGGTGCAGCCCACGATAGCTCAATTCCTAGCTGAGGCCCAGGAGGATGAAAGAAGAAGAATACTCCCTCAGGAATGTTCACAGACCAAGGGGCACTATTTATGGAGTCCTGGAGTAAAGCAATGGACAGTTCCAGAAGACCTGCCCCACTAAACACCACTGTTGCCTCCCATTGTGGAGACGCCACCGTCACACTCCATGTAAAGGAGCCCCTGGCTCCCACCAGCCTGGGTGTCTTATCTTATTCTACATGTGGGGAGAATAAGGAACACAGAGGTTGACATTTGCCCACTGACTTCACTCAGCCAGCAAGCAGAGAAGACATCTTTGCCTTACCCAGGAGCATATCTCCCATCTATGGTACCTCCCTGGCCCTTTTCTTCATTCAGCTGGGTTCTAGAGCCAGGAAGAGAACATCTGAGAAGCTATGTGTACTCAGGCATTACTGAAGGGAGTTCGGGCCAGCACAGTACACTGGCTGGGGAGCTGGGAGGCAGGCCTGGGCCATGTGGCTCTCCACAGCCCACCTCCTCCAGGCGTCTATCTTCTTCAGAAGCTGCAGGTCCTGCTATGAGTAAGGACAGACTTGGTAATGAGGATCACACCAACTCAGTGCACTGCTGAACATTCCCACCAAGACCAGGGGCCAAACTCTGTGAAGGGGTAGGGAGGTCATTTTCAGGCTTCTCTAGTCATGTGCTAATCTACTCTGCTGTGGCGGAGCGCGCACACACACACACACACACACACACACACACACACAAGCAGGGTTACAGCTGTCAACCCTGTGGAGGCCATGGCTTCTGGTTTCCAGGATAAACCTGGGAGACGAGGAAGTCAACAAAGCATCTAGCTTATCTTTTCAAGACTTTCGGTGTCTTGAGGGGAAAGAAGACAGATTCAAACTAGATTAGAATAAGCAACAATACAGTATGTGCCTAGAGAGAATCCAGGTTTAAAAACAACATTGTCAGGACTGAGGAGACGGCCTGGTAGGTGAAATACTTGCTCTGTTAGCCTAAGATTCTGAGTGCAAGATCACTAGCACTGCCATAAAAAACCAGACGCCTGTAACCTAGCCCAAAGGCCAGAGACAGGAGGAGCTTGGGGCTTGCTGGCTAGCCAGTCTAGTAGAAACAGCAAGCTCTAGGTTCAGTGAGAGATCCTGCCTTAGAAAGTAAAGTGGAGGGGGCTGGAGAAATGGCTCATCGGTTAAGAGCACCATCTGCTCTTCCAGAGGACCGGGGTTCAATTCCCAGCACCCACATGGCAGCTAACAACTGTCTGTAGTTCCAGTTCCAGGCAAACACCAAGGCAAATAAATAAATAATAAATAAATAAAGTTAAAAAAAAAGAAGAAGAAGAAAGTAGAGAACAAGGGAGGTAGGCACTCTATACCCGAGTGTGTACCTGTTCGCATGGTGCAGGAACATGAATACACATGTACATGCACATACACAAGAAAACTAACAAATTCAAGTATTCGCGGATATGCAGAGGGCTGGTGCATACACATTACAGGTAATATCTGTGGAAGTCTGAATATAATTGGCCCACATAGGCTCAGAGAGTGTGGCACTATTGGGAGGTGTGGCCTTGTTGAAGAAAAGTGTTTCACTGTGGGGGCTGGTTCTGAGTCTAAGCTTCACTCAGGAACACAGACCATTTCCTGTTACCTGCAAAATGTAGGACTCTGCCTACTTCCTGGTGCCTGCTCATCAAGATGTATCCAGCCTGCCTGCATGCTGCCATGTTCCCCGCCATGATGACAACGGACTGAACCTCCAAACTGTAAACAAGCCATCCTCATTAAACGTTTTCCTTTATGAAAGTTGCCATGGTCATGGTGCAATAGAAACCCTAACTGAGAATAGTATCCCTTACCCCAAACACTCGGGAGCAGAATGGGACTCTCTGGAGTTCCTTGGATTTTGGAGTATTCACACAGATGTTACTGTCTGGGCAGGCACCTCCCACTGCAGAGGCACCTCTGTCACGCTCTGTAGAGGAGACCATGAGCCTCCCATCAGCCTGGGTGACTTAATCTTACTCTACACACGGGAAGAATGAGGAACGCAAGACTGTTCCAATATCTGGAACATCACGAGGACACAAAGTTCTCAATTTTGGAGCACTCTGATTTCCAGTTAGGGATGCTCATCCTGCACCGTCCCCTCCAGCATGACAGTGGCATCCTGTATTTGTAAGAGAAGAACTTGGCCGAGGGCTGAGTGAGGAGTAAATCACTAGCGAGTGTGAACAGACATTCAAGGCCTGACTTTAAATAATGCAAAGGCAGCTCGGCCGCAGAGGGCACAAGCCTTTGGATCTGATGACCTGGGTTCAAGCCACAGGACCTGCATGGCAGGAGAAAGCCAGTTCCTGTAAGACAACTCGGCCTTGCACATGCACCTCTCTCTCTCTCTCTCTCTCTCTCTCTCTTTCACACACACACACACACACACACACACAAATTTAAAAAAAAAAAAAAAAACTGAAAAGAAAAAACAGAGGCTGGAGAGATGGCTCAGCGGTTAAGAGCACCGTCTGCTCTTCCAGAGGACCCGGGTTTGATTCCCAGCACCCACATGGCAGCTAACAGCTGTCTGTAGTTCCAGTTCCAGGGAATCTGACAGCCTCACACAGACATTCTTTGAGGCAAAACATCAATGAACATAAAATAAAAGTCAATTTTTTTTTTTTAGAAAGAAAAGCAAAAACAAAATCGAGAACAGCTACATGTGGCAGCAGGAAGAAGCTGAACTGCAAAGACGAGCTAAAGTAGCAGGTGTCCACTCCAGACTTCCTCGCATCAAAGAAGACCGTGCCGGGCAGGGTGGTGTGGGTCCGTGCCAGGCAGGGTGCTGTGGGTCCGTGCCGGGCAGGGTGGCATCCAAGGGAAACTCCGTTCCCCCAAATGGCAAAAGGTCTGTGGTGCCCGTTAGTACACCAAGCCATATGCCGACCCCCAGTCTCCGTGTGCATGGCAAGCACCTGTTGCACATCTCAGCGTCCATGCTAGAGGCCCGGCCCTTCCTCCCTCCTCCCTGCTCCAGGCTTTTCCTCCCTAACAACTCACTCTCCTAACCCTGCTGCTTTACCTATGTTCTCTAGCTCCACCTTGCTGTCCATCTCTGTGTCTCCTCCATCTCTCCCCATCTCTCTGTGTGTCTCTGTCTGTCTCTGTGCATGTATTCTGTCTGTCTGTCTGTCTGTCTGTCTCTCTCTCTCTCTCTTTTCTCTCCCTCATATGTGCATCCATCATCACCCCCTCCTCTGCTCTAGATTCTTCCAGATGCCTCTGGCTGTTCTCTCTCTAATATCTGCAATAAAATCCTTCCCATCACTTTTTACAGGTGGCATGCACCTTTTATCCCAGCACCCCAGAAGCAGAGGCAGGTGGATCTCTCTAAGTTTAATCTCTTCTACGTGGTGAGACCTTGTCTAAAGAAAAGAAAAAAGGCAGGCAGGGCTGGAGAGAAGGCTCAGAGGTTAAGAGCACTGACTGTTCTTCCAGAGGACCTGAGTTCAATTCCCAGCAACCACATGGTGGCTCACAACCATCTATGATGACAATTGGTGCCCTCTTCTGTATGCTGTACACATAATAAATGGATAAATCTTTAAAAAAAAAAAAAAAAGAAAAGAAAAGAAAAAGAAAAAAGGCAGGCAGGCAGCAGGCAGCAGGCAGGAACAAGGGCAAACTGTGGCAGGACTGGCAGGCAGAATGGCCAATAGGGCTCAGCCACCTGGGGAAGGCAGAGAAGCAGCCCGCAGCCCTCCAGTGGGAGTCAGAGCATCTAGACAGCATCTCCCCAGCAGTGTCTCCTGTTTGCCTACCCTGCAGACTCCACATGCACACTCAGGGCAGAAAGCAAGCTTGGGCCTATGTCAACAAGGCAGTGAGAACAGCATTGGCCCTCTCCACAGCAAAGCAGCAGCCCTCTGTCTCTGTCTCCTTTTGGATCTAGAGCTTGGTCTCCAGGGCAGGGCCCACCCAGAAGCCTCTCTCCAAAAGCAGAGGGTACTAAGGACATAGAATAAGAAGCCAGCCCTCATCCTGATCTTAGCACATCCTCATCTTAGCACAGGTCTTTCAGCTACTGAGGACAAGCTGTCTTGTAAAAAGCAGAAACAAGATCTCACTGGCCAGTGGCTGATGCCCTCTCCCAGGCCTCAGGCGCTGGGTGCCAGGTACTGCTGCCCCAAGGCTTCCTGTTTATCATCCTCCGAATCTCTTAACAGCCCTGTGACAAACCCCAGTTTATTAAGAGCCTGCCAAACCCCGCAGGGATCTCCGCTGAGGGCCAAAGCTCTGACTGGGCTGCCAGCTTTGAGAGCATCTATTTCCCCTCTTCCAAATGCCAGTCTCTTGATTCCCTGGGGACATAGAATGTCTTGAGGTCCCTGGGACACATGAGCTGCCTAGGCTCCAGGCCTCTGTTTGTTCTGGTCAGTTCATTTCCCTGGGTTGTTCTCTTTCCCAGAGCCACACTCGTACCCACCCTTCAAAAACTCACCCAACACCATGAACCAGCATCTATTAGCCTATGTCTGCTTTTGATAACAGTCCATATTTGGTCCCCAATTTTCAACTGAGTAACACCTCAGCTGGCCTGAGTTGATAATTCTGTTCCCTGTGGTAAGGCAAGTCTATTTTTAACTTGGGGAGACATGCAACAATAATTACAGTATAGACTGTGGTAGCATCTTGTCATAGTGTTTTGCACAGCGCTGTCCAAGAGGGCAGCTATGACCACACCCACAGCTAGGAAAGTCAGCTGGAAGTAAGGAAGTCAGCAGTTGTGGTGGCATCTACCTGCGACCCAAACATCTGGGAGGCAGAGGCAGGGGGAGCAAAAAACCAAGCTGGGCTACACGCGTTCCCATTTAAAAAGGAAGAAGGGAGAAGAAAGGAATAGGGAGGAGGAGGAGGAGAAGAAGAAGGTAAAAAAAGCCAACACTCTATGTGCACTGCTCAGTAGGCACCACAGCTGGGCTCTCATCCTGGGACTGCTTGGAGAGAATGGTCTCGGACAAGCTGCTTCAGAGTTCCCACCGGTACAGCAGCAGCTCTGCCCCAGGGAGCAGCAAGGAGTGCTCCTCAAAGCAGAGCCCCAGGGGACAGGGAGGGAGGAGGGACATTTTACCAGGCTAGGAAGAGCTGTCTACTACACAGACACCCATGAAAACAGGAGCCGGCTCCACTGCGGAGAGACTGGGCGGATAGTTTAGAAAAACAAACTCAGCCACAGTCAAAGAAAACCTAACCCTGAGCAGACAAGCATTTGACAGCACAAGGTTATGGGGACCCTTCTAGACATCAGCTGACAGAAAACCTCCCAATTACAAATGTGTACTCCGTAAGCCTCAGTCTTACCCCTAAGAACGAATCCCATGGATTGTAACTGATCCGTGTGATCCAGAGACACCTCGGATGCTCCACAGCAACACTGCCTAGAATGAGCTAACAGCTAAAAACACATCACCCTAGAGCTTGCTGAATAGACTCAGGGACACCCATGCGTGGCTGCCATGAAAGAAACCCGGAGCATGGTGGGAGAAGAGCCAGCCTATACAGTTAGAAAGGCTCCCAGAACACACGGTTCAGGAAGAGCGCGCTTCACAGTGGCTCAGTGCAGCCTCGGGGCATGGCTGCCTCAGTCCCTACTTGCTCTTCCAGGGCACAGAGAAACTGGAAGCTTCCGGGGTCGGGAATCACAGATGAGGATGCCACCGCTATGCAGACTGGCCTGGATCTCATTCTGTAGCCTAAAGAGGCTACAACTTTAGTTCCCCTGCCTTAGGCTACCAAGCACTGAGATCATGAGTACATACCATTACACTTGGATCACATTTCTTTTTTAAAGACAAGATCTTTTTTTTTTTTTTTTTAAACATTTTTTTTTAAACTTTATTTATTTATTTGCCTTGGTGTTTGCCTGGAACTGGAACTACAGACAGTTGTTAGTTGCCATGTGGGTGCTGGGAATTGAACCCGGGTCCTCTGGAAGAGCAGACGGTGCTCTTATCCGCTGAGCCATCTCTCCAGCCCCTAAAGACAAGATCTTAATGCACGCTCATCTTGAACTTCCTATGCAGCCGAGAGTGAACCTCTTATCTTCACCTCCCCAGCAATGGGGTTACAGGGATGGACCACCATGACAAATTTATGTGGTACTGGAGAATAGAAACCTCATGCATTCTAGACTATCCTCTTAACAAGGGAGCTACATCTCTAGCCCCCTACATTGATCTTTGTGACTGAACTCTGGACCACTGCCTTAGAATCAATGAAAGTGCAGCTGGGAAGTCTCGAGGTTATGATCAGGGAAGAACTCCCGTACTTCCCAGGACTTTGACAATGTTCCCAGAGCCTAAAGATGCAGAGTGGGGTCTTTAGACCAAGTAACCCAGCTCTTCTCAGCTCCAGCTGGGAAGACCCCAAGCCACAAGGGCTCCAGGTAAAGGATTCTTTCATGGCACCCCGAAGGATTCTGTCCATGTCCACCTCTTGCCTTCACACCAGACCTGTCCACTCTCCGAGGAAAGCCACACAGAGGTGCAAACTCACCTCTCATCTGGGGAGTCTACATGAAAGGTCCTCTCGATGACCGTGGTCCACTGCAGGCAGCGTATAACAAAGGTATTGGGTCGTGGCCTCTCAGTCTTCATCAGCTGGCATTCTATAGGTCCAGGCAGGAGAGAGTGAGGGATGGTCCTGCTGCCTAAAGACCAAACTCCCCAGCCATTTTTTGCGTGCCAACCCCCATACCAGATAATGCCAGGGACCAAGACAGTCCTGACCATGTCCTCTAAGGCATGTCAGTCTTCACTTGCTCCTCAAGGGCACAAAGAAACTGCATAGATGGGACATAAGTGACCACGAGGCTCTCACCAAGGCCTCCCTCCACAGTCTTTACTTGCTTGGCTTTGCCACACTCCCCTAGCTCCAGGGATGAAGTGCAGGCCTACTGCACACCAGGCAAGGGCTGTCACCAGGCAAGAGCTCTAGCTGCCCTTTTCTTTCTAAACAGGGTCTTACTCTAAGTTCTCCAGCTGGCCTTGAACCCACTCTGTGCTCCAGAAAGATACTAGCTTGACAGACACCCAAGTGCACCATGTCTTGAAGGCCAAAGCACCAGCAACAACTCAGACGTCAAGGCCAGATAGGAAAAGACAGAGGTGTCTAAGCCACCTGGGGTCATGAGGAGCTGAGCCCAGAAGGCAAGGGGGGCAAGTCAGTAAGACAGAGTGCAGTGCGAGGCAGGCCACGGGACACAGAAGCCTCAAGTCTGGAGAGGTGGGTCAAGCTGCTCAGGCAGAGCCGTGGGAAGCCCAGGGAGGAATTCAGACCCTCTTTGGGGCCTCATGGAACCAAGAGGCAGATATGGAGAAAAGTGAGGCAGGTTCCTCCTGCTAAAGGCCAGAGCCAGCAGCACAGCAGAGTAACGGGGAGAACGAACTAGGGAGGGAGGGCACTGGGCTGTAGGGCAGGGAGAAGATCTAGAGGCAGAGCCAGGCCACTGCCTGAGTGAGATGCAGACAGGGAAAAAGAGAGCATGGTGGGCGGAGGAACAGGAAGGGAGGCCTGGGATATGGCAAGTATGAAGTTCTAGAGGCCACCCACGGAAAAGAATTCCAGAAGCTGCTGGAGATGGGCTGGCAGCTCAAGTGAGAAGCTGGAACTGCTAACAGATGTGCCAGAGCCATGGGCACAGGAAGAGAATGCCAGAAAAAGGTTTTCTGCAGAGGGGTGGGCGCTAAGCTGGGTTCCAAAGTCTGCAGGAGGGAGAGCTGGAGGGATGGGCAGCAGCTGAAGCAAGGACCTCAGAGAAGGGGGGTTCTGGGGTATGACAAGGACAGGGTCTGGGGTCCACAGTGGAGGACGGACACAGGAGCACATGGGTTCTTAGGCTGATCAAGCTGTTCAAGCAAAAAGACCACAAGGTTAGCTGGGTAGCATACGTCTTTAATCCCAGGAAAGGCAGGCAGATCTCTGAGGTCCTGGTCTACAGAGTGAGTTCTAGGACAGCCCGGGATACATGGGGAAACCGTGTCTTGAAGAGTCAAAAGAAGAAAGCAGCAGGTTAGGTTGGGGGTGGGGGTTTGGGGGGGAGTGAGGACACACGGTGAGCAGTGAGAAGGCAGACAGCAGAGGGAAACACTGTAGACAGAGCGGACAGACAGAGCCCCAGAGCCCCAGGGCGAGGTGGGCAACATCACGGCTCCTCACTACTCCTTCCCAAAAGGAAAAGGCCAGTGAACAGGAGCAACAGCAACAAGTGAGATCTGAGGGTGAACAGGCCTAAGACAGGTTCTGGCCCCAACAAAACTGTGAGCCGTGTGTCCCCAACAGCTGCCAGCAAAGCTATGAACTGTGGAACTCCAGCCTCTGTGCTGGAAACATACCTGCTACAGAGAAATTGTTCAGGGGGGGTAAGGTCTGCTCAGGGGCCTCGGGCCTCTCTTTATAGCCAATGAAAGAGCCATCACTCTTGAGAAGGAAGTAGCGGGGCCTCCAAGTCTTGATGTATTCACCTGAAACAAGGCACAAGGAGAAAAGGTGAGGGCGAGGTTAAACAGTGTCCCAGCAGGCAGGCAGCCCAGGATGGCAGTAACTCATAGGGGGCACCACATTGGGAGGAAGGTAGATGAGAGTCTCCCCCAAGGGAGGCTTAGAGGTGGCACCTGCTGACGCAGGCTGGGACACTGGGCTGGGCCCAAGTACTCCACAGGTCACGCCTGGCAGGAAGGCACCTGCAACAGTGTCCCAGGGCACCACTGCCTCAGCATATATGGCAGTTAGAAAGCTATCCTTGCCAGCAAAGACTGTCCTATGGGATGCCTGGCCTCCAAACACTCAAATCCCATAGGCTGATATTTATCAACATCGCCATGCAGGAGATCAAATGTCAAAACGTTCTCCCACCCTCCAAACACCCCTTGATTCTGCCATTTCTCTTGAGTGAATACTGAAGTCCCCTGTTTATGGTACACAAATGTACACAACCAGCACTCCCCAAGGACCCACTCCTGAAAAGATTTCTGAGAGCTGGGCAGTGGTGATGCTTATGTTTAATCCCAGCACTTGGAGACAGAGGCAGGTAGATCTCTGAGTTCAAGGCCAGCCTGGCCTACAGACAGAGTTCCAGGACAGCCAGGGCTACACAGAGAGATCCTGTTTCAAAAAAACCAAAATATAAAAGTTGAAAAAAGTATATGTTTATGTATGTGTGTGTGTGTGTATGTGTGTGTAAAATGACATGGACAAGTATATTATACACACACATAGTGATGTGGGTTGTCTTTCTATAAGTTGTGGATATGCTTTATTACCATTTGTTAATAAAGAAACTGTCTTGGCCTATGGCAAGGCAGCTTGGAGGCAGGTGGGAATCCAAGCATAGACAAAGGAGGAGGGTCAGTCAGGGAGATGCTGCAGGCTGCCTCATAGAAAACAAGATGCAATGGACCACAGGAAAAGCCATAGAACACATAGCAATACAATAGATTAACAGAAATGGGTTAAGTTATCAGAGCTAGCTGGTAATGAGCCTGAGCCATAGACCAAACAGTCTGTAATTACTATAAGCCTCTGAGTAACTATTTTATAAGCAGCTACAGGACTGAAGGTAGGTGAGCTTTGTCAGAACAGACACACACTCTCACACACAGACAAATCCACAGGAAAACTAACCATAACAGTCAAATAAGGGAAGTGGTCTGCAGAGATGGCTCAGGGCTAAGAGGTCTTGCCACCCCCATGAGAACCAGAGTACAGATCCCAGCACTTGTATAAAGTCAGATATGGCTTCATGTTCCCAATAACATGTAAGCAAACACTGTGGAAGGATGGGAGGCAGAGGCAAGAGGATGGCTGGGGTGCACTGGCTGATAGCCTCACCAAAATCCAGCAAGGTCCAGCTTCAGTAAAAGACCCTGTCCCAACAGAGTAAGATGGTGGTGACAAAGAGGACACCACATCTCTGCATATATACACAACACACACAAAGCAGAGGACACCCCATCTCTGCATATACACACAACACACACAAAGCAGAGGACACCCCATCTCTGCATATACACACAACACACACAAAGCAGAGGACACCCCATCTCTGCATATACACACAACACACACAAAGCAGAGGACACCCCATCTCTGCATATACACACAACACACACAA